>OZ010603.1:47671963-47689463 GCA_963932145.1 Acanthosepion lycidas | reverse complement strand
ACTTGATGTGGGTCTCCGTATTGAGTCTCAGGCCATGTGGGAAGATGAATGGAAGCATGATGTCGCCATCACTATTAATCCCTCCAAACACCATGATGTTGACTGGATATATAATCCAAATCTTTCCGAATCCTCTGCACCGTCTTCAGATTGGCACCCCAAAACACTGAAATATTCGTATTAGAGCTTCCGGCGGGAATTTCAAGCAGTACAGCCTATCGTTTCCAAATTTCTGACGGAGTGAATTGCGTCATGATGCTCTTTTTCACACAGACAGTGCCCATCTGACCCTACTATAGTGTGCTCTCGACTAAACAAAAAAATGTGCATATGCTAAATTAAAGATATAAAATGGCGACAATTTACTCATCGCACCCTTCATATATATATATATATATATATATATATATATATATATAAAGTTAAGTAATGAAAAGTTTGGTAATCCGTATGCATAATCCCAAATGTCATCTAGAGAGCCCAATATCAAATCAGGGCAATTATTAATTCAACTTAAATAGAAAACAGACAACCTTAAGGATCCGTCGGTTATAATTTATTTCCCAAGGTTTTTACCTAGTCCATCAGACCTTCCAAGGGTGAAAGAATGTTTTAAATTTACATATAGTTTTTATACACTTTTGAGGGATGGTTTTAAGTTGAAGTAAGGTGATATAGAGAGAGGGGGAGGAGAAGCATGTCAGACGTGATCGAAATTAGAGAGGGAAGGGAGAGATACGAATTATTTCAAATCTATTTTTATTGTGATATTTAAGAGTAAGGGAGGCGGTAAGGACCAGACGTTGACCTATTTAATAAGTCATCTCACAGGAAACGAGACAAAGAGAAAAAGGAGAAGTAAAGATATAAGAAAGCAGATGTGGAAATAGGGGTTTGAGAAAGAAAGGGAAATAGAGAGTTTGTAAAGAATAAAAGAAAAGGAAGAGGAAGGGTAAATTGACATATATGGGCATATTGCGGTTAATTTGACAAAATAACGATTTATATATTTGGCCGTTAACGTTTGACATTAATTTAAGCATTTATAATTTTTCAACAAAATAAGCGAGGAAATAAATATAATGTGAATATAATATAAATAAACAATATTACTTTTATTAACATTATCAATATTATGAATAACAATTAAAGAGTAAAAAGTTTTCAATCAAATCTAAAGTTTCGAATTTTAAATTTTGAATCTTAAAAATTTGAAAAGTATTTCGAAATGAAATGATATATATATATATATATATATATATATATATATATATATATATATATATATATATATATATATATATATATGTCTGTGTGTGTGTTTGTGTCTGCCTGCTTGTGTAATATACACAAACCATATATAAATGAATTTAAATAGAGATGCATAGTTCATTTGACTCTGTTATTCATCGCAATAATATGGATTTCAATTGGGTAATACGGTTGACCAATCAGAATGCTTAATGCTGTTAGCTTTGGTAATCACCTAATTTTTCATTGGAATCTCGGCACTCTGGTACGTATCTACTGTCATGTTGGATACGTTATCGAAAGTCGAAGTATTGCATTTTTCCCGAGGAAACAAAATAGAACGGCATATACTAATTTTTCTTGGAGAAGATAGGTTCAGCTATTGTCCGGTTCACACTCTTTCCCCATCTATTGAACAGGAATAGAAGTTTATCCCTTGTTTCCTGTTTAGCTTTTTTTCTAAAGTCTTCTTTCAATCTCAGTCGCTCCTTGCATGCATCTTACTTGCATTGTAACCTTACTTGGCGGAGAAATGATTGAAAAAATCTCAGATCTAATTTTTGTTCAAGAAAGACTTTTTAAATATGACTAGTTTTTTACTAAAAGTTTTTTTCTTCAAAATATGAATACGTCTTATATTCCGAATAATATAGTAAATTATTTTTTTTAATGTTTAAATAAACAGGAAAAATATGGAAGAATCTACACATCAATATAAATCATTCATAAAAAAAATCTCAATAATTGTTAAGAATAAAAATATGTATTTTTTTCCACAAAGTGAAATTTTCATAATTTCTCCCCCAAGGTTCTCTCATAAAAGAGTTGAAAATTTGAAATCGACTGACACGTTAGTTCAGGTTAAGTGGAAAAGGGAAAGAGGCGTTTGCGAAAACACCTGTTGTTTGTCAGCGTCAAACGTGATGATTGGCAGAAGAGAATATGGATGGATCGAAGAAACAAACTTGGATTTTCCTTTATTGAATTTGGGAGATCATAGTAATAAACAATAAACATTGCCGATACTGTCCGCTTGACAGTCTAATTAGAAATGTGAAATCAGGAGTTTCAGAAGCTGGTTATGTGATGTCTAGTAACGCTTATTGTTTTTGCTTCTGTAAAATCCTTTAAAAAAACTATCTTTTATTTAGGTCTTCAAAAGAAAAAAAAAAAACAATTCTGTGTAGGCGAGAATATTTGCCTAAAACCTGGAAGGGACATTATCTGAAATTTATTATTAAATAATCAACATTGAGGAACACCATAGAATGTTAGAGTGGGAGGTTTCAATATGAAAGAACTTTTCACAAGCAACTCCACCCTATAGAGAAATCTCAGCCGAGTCAAGTGTAAGACAGAAGAGAACATGACCAAGAACTGTGTGTACTCCATGACAAAGAATACATAGATGAAACTAGATTCCCCACTAAAAGTAATGCTGGAGTAACATTGAAAAGTTGTAATTACGGCTGAGACAATGAAATCAGGAATGGCTGATCATGTATGAAGGGGAAAGGGCCGTCATCAACACCCTGTGGGATGAAGTAGATATAAAGAACACGGGATATGTGACAGCAGCAGTTGGTGCAGTAACAAATGAAGCAACGATGAGCGCAGTCAAGTGTGACAAGTAGCAGCACTCATCAGCAAACAGATTAGGTTTAAGGTTCCAAGTTCTTCACTTAGAATTGTCCTGGTGGATTAAGACGTTGTTTCGTGAATTAGGTGTCATTCTAATTACGAGTTCAATCTATAGGCCAGGTCATATGCACTTGAACTCACTGTAAACGAGTCAAACAATAACAGAACATTGCTAAATAAGAACTAGACAAAATATGTTCGAAATTTCATGATGGTTTAGCCGGACCGAGAAGCACCCGATGAAGGCCGGAGGGTACAACGATCCAAACGCTGTGATGAAAACAGCAAAGATGGGGATAATAGTCTGCGTATAAATAATGATTTTTTTTTAAATCGTGTCACACGAAACAAGGTGATAATGCCACTAAGACGCAAGGGATTACTGGGAGTGAAAGAGAATGAGAAAACTTTAGGAAAAGGAGAGGTAAACCCAATCGTAAACAGGAAACAAAAGATAAACCTCTACTCTTGTTCATCTCAGAAATTCTGACATTAATTAGCTAAATTCTAATATAATATTTATTAGTAACAAAAAAGATGGAGATATTGGTCTGGAGGTAAATAATATAAATAATGATAGCTCTTCATTCCAGAAATTTAGACGGAAATAAAAGAACTTAGATTATGATTAAAGATATACAAGTCGAAAATAATAATCTTATATTATAAGGTTGGTGCAAAAATAATGGCTTTTTTTACGTATTTTTTAACATCAAAAAACGCCATTATTTTTGCACCAACCTAATAATATATTTTAATTATTTATAAATATTGATTATATATATATTTATTAATTTCTATTACGTTTTATTATCATTCGTGTATTGTATAAGCACAAACAAAACTCACATTTTAAAAAATGTTGCATGGCATACATTACCTAAGTATATGTTTTTTTTTTATTAAATCGGTGTAACCCCAGGTAGGGCCACTAAGACACAAGGGATTACAGACTATGGAAGAATTTATAATGAGTGGTTAGAGAAAAGAGTAATCAGGAGGACAGTAGATAGCGATTGACATTACATTTATATTTTTGTAGATTAAAGTCGGCTGGAAAGCATGGAGCCGGAAAGGAGTTCCACAAGTGAGAAGTGCGAGAGAAGAAATTGTTACCATAGAATCTACGGCTACATCTAGCCAGCTCAATTGTAAAGCAATGAGATCTCGATGCCAGTCTACTACTGCGCTTAAATTCAAAAAGTCTAGGTACCATAATGAAGAGCTCACTCGAACAATTACCATGAAAGTATTTATAGAAAAGACACAGATAGGCACCCTAACGGCGGAGGGAAAGTGACTGAAGCCGAGTCGCCAGATCAGGATCAGTAATATTGCTGATTCTTCTTTGGGTTTTATCAAAGAGCTCAAGGTAAATAACAGATCCTATGAACTGATATGGCAGCAATATCTTAAGTATGGATCAATAGTAGATTTATAGATATGTATTATAGATTTTGGAGAGAAAAAAATGTCTTGCATGACACAGTGAACCAACTTTCTTTGCAGCTGACCTAGCAATGGATTCAATATAGTCTTTCTACTTCATGTCAGCTGATAACATTATCTCGAGATGGCGCAACGACTCACTTTCTTGTGGTCGGTAGAATCAGTGATGCTGATGGAACGCAGAGCGGGGTCTCTGAGATGATTAATGGAAAGAAGTTTAGTTTTGGAGCCGTTAAAATTAACAAGTCATCTTTTGTCCCAGTTAACGACGGACTTGAGCTCGTTTTGTTCATCGGCTGCCAATTTGATCTTGCTTGACTGATCAGCTTTACTATCAGGGCAGGAGTAAATTGTTGAGTCACCAGTGTAGATAGCAAATTGAGAGCTGATGTCATCGGAAAGGTCATTACTGAAAATTAAAAATAGAATAGGACCAAGAATGGAGCCCTGGGGACACCGGCGTTAGTATTAAATTATAATTATTCATTAAATACGCTTAAATTCACTTTCATCCTAGCCGTGCGCCAACGACTTAATGGTAGAATCCCAGCTGATGCCGGTTCAGTTGGGTTTCGATCCTAACTAGAGCCAACAGGACGTCTAGTCACACTGATGAGCTGCGAAACAGTCTACCTGATGATGGCTATATATCTATATATATCAATTTGTACTGAATATTTTTTTCAACTGAATATTGCATATGCACATACAAAACTAACATTTTTAAAAATGTGACATGGAACACACTTCCTAACTATATGTCTTACGTTAAAATAAACTTTTGGTTTTCAGCAATAAATAAATAAATAAATAAAAAATAAAAGATAAAAAAAAAAATAGTTCCAACACTTACTAACCTATTTGGGATTTATTTGCAATGTTTAAAAAAAAATAGACAATGACTTAAATTTTAACATTTTTTTTTTACGTGTAATAATATCGGGGTTTGAAAACATGATCTTTTGTTGAGTGTGTAAATACGAAATCGTACTTTTCGTAGATAAAATAAGTAAATAACAGGAGAGATTAGTGAAAAATTCTTGGCCTGACCGACTTTCTAAACTTTGATAAAAGGATAAAAGAACAGATTTTTTTTTTTTTTTTTTACTTGGTTGGACTGAAAACTTTTCAGCAGATTTTCTTAACTACACACTGAAATCCAACAAAATTATAACATTTGTTTAACTTATTTCACACATTAAATTTAAATTTTAAGCTTAAGTTTTAATTTTTTAAAAAGTCGTTTTTCAATAATGGATCGACCGTAATTGATGGTTTTTATATATTCATTCCAATAGTGAGTTGGGTTTTTTTTTATTAAATAAAGTCCATGCCTCTTTAGCAGTAGATAGGTTCCGCCTTCTTCGTCTTTTCAACAGGAGTAGAGGTGATGTTCCTGTTTAAGACGGTATTACGACGCAATCTCCATTAATCTTGTTTCGACTTATGCTGTTTGCCTCGTACATACGACGCAGTGGAAGACTACATATTATTTTCATTTCTTGCTTGGGGTGAAAAAAGGACGTAGGTGTTCATGGCTCTCTACAAATTTATTTTGTTTATTGTCAGTGAATTTCTATGACATCTGGGGATGTGGTTTGCCTTCTCTCGCGTTCTGAATTCTCTTACACTAACTAGTCAAGTCTCTTATTTAACTCATATCTAGAGAGAAAACATGAATTCATACCTTTTCTAACAGCATTTATGCAGAAGTGACTGCAACAGGCATGAGGAGATTTGAACTCGGCTCGTTTATTTCACTTTCTGCGTCGATAATAGTTACACCACCCGCACATTCTTAAGCCTCCATATTTGTGGCTTTGTGGCAGACTAAAGTGTAGGTTTGTCTGTTAAGCGTCTCTTTTTAAAGGCTATCAAGACCTGAAAGATTGACATTGCAACTTCTTCCTTACTGCTGTTTCATTATGTAAAATAGTAAGTATAACTGTAGTCACTCATAGTCAAAACTGATATAGTGAATCGTCGTCATTGTCGGTTTTATCTCGTATCCAAGAATTTAATTTCTCCTTTGATGATTGTTTACTTTATGCTGATGGCGTTGATGACTAAGTTCGCCACCCACGTGCGACTAGAAGCTTCACCAAACCCTGCTCCCGTCATCCATTCCCTATCGCCGTTTAGTTTTTCAAGAGTTGGTTGTGGGTGACAGAGAATCAGGCTAGGAGAAAGTGCCGATGGCGTGAATTTGTGGATCTCAGCTTGATAGGAAGTAATCCATACATTTGATTTCATTAACTTCCTCTACAGCACACATAGAATGGGACATGCAGAATCCAGTTAGGAAACTGCAACTGACTGCCTCTGACTCTGTAATAATTACAAGTGGCGCCTTCTGTAGCATGTCTGTCATGCGTAACCCTCTTCATCCGCTGGTTCAACTATTAAGAACTCTTATAATCATCATCCACTTGTTCCACTCTTAGGATCTATAGGGCGGTCGCACTTAGTGTAGGTCTTCGTCTTCGGCCTCTGATGATCGCTCTTTGTCATAGTGAAGGGGCTTGTGTTGTTCAATGATTCAGAGCGATTCTGTCGGGTTCTAAACTTCTGGTAGAATCACTTCCTATAGTAAATAAAATTCCAGTAATTATGGTAAAATTTAAAAGGATAATTTATATTTTAACAATAAAGTTTTTCTATGTAAAAACGCAAGTTGACTTTCTTCGTATATATCTTTTCATAGTATAGTATATCTTACACCCTAGATACTATGCTTGAATAGACTTTTCATTCTGTGTCCTAGGAGCTAGGTGGAGGCGTTACGTAGATGAGGACTTCCTGGTAGCCAAATGCAGATCCAAGCGATTGGCCTAGCTGTGCCTGATATGTGCACGCGTGGGAAAAATCTCATGACAGTTAAATATGTAAACAGTGACCTGAAAGACAACAGGAGCGATTCTTTCTTTTACACAGCGCATGAGAACGTTTGGAGAGGACCCCGGCTAGAGATCAAAATACTCACCGACAACTGAAGCTAAATGTCAGCTTCACAAAATTTGTACTTCGTCTTCTCCTGTAAACTGTGAGTAATATATGATCTCTATCTATAAAAGGCAGGATGTGTGTGTGAGTGTGTGTGTGTGTAACGAATGCACGGCCGCAATTTTCGACGGATTTGAACCAAAATTTACATGCACATGGTCCAAGTTAGCAAGACCGCCAAGACCGACCTTGCATTTCCCAACTCCCATCGATAGTTGAAATAATCGAATTTTTCATGCTTCTACGGCAGTTTTCATGTAGTTTGCAGCCATTTTCTACTGGCCAGAGTGAGAGCCTATAGCTGGCTGTCACGAACAGGCAGGAAGATTCTATTGGCCAGCGTGAGAGCCAACAGCTGACTGACACGAATGTTAACTAGCATGCTAACATGCAAAAAATCGAATAGCTACATTCGTCACAAGTGGGAAAAATTTAAATCTGCATGGCATTTTACTCCAATTGGCTCATTCGCTTGCTTAAACTCAACGTTTATTCTGATTCTGCAGAACCGGGTTGGGTGTGAAAAGTATTTGTTGTTAACATTCTTTTTTCATTCGGTTTTTCCAGTTACGAGTTTTTTTTGTTATAGCTGATCGTTTTGTGTTCATTTTGTTTAGTTCTTTTTTCGTAACAGATTTAATGTTTAGTATAGAGCTTAGAAAAAATTCGCAGTGTGAGATAGGCAAGAAGTAAGGCATGTAGCAACACCAGCACGGCAAAGGGCACTCCTTTAAAGACAAGGAAGGGCAAAAATATTTTAAGTCAAGTGATAGCGATTGCTGTCTGAGTCGTACGATTTTTTAATCAAGCACGGGCAACGCCGGGCCATGCTGCTAGTTTACTATATCGATGAACTTTATCTATATCAGACACTTTTCCATTTCTACAATTATTTTAAATAAAACTGTTTACTGTTATATTGATATAGCTATGCAAACGAATGAAAATGCGAGACTGAATTTCTTATGCTTATTATCTAGGACATAACAACACATTTCTAAGACACATGTTAACATAATTAAGACTAAAAAACACATGGAGGACATGAAATTAAATGAAAATAATATATATTCTTCTGCCACACCGTATGTACGAATCAAACGGCATAAGTCAAAAGAAGATTAATGGAGATTGCGTCGTAACCACGAATCGTCGGAGACCGGAGCTGTCTTAACCAGGGAACTTACTGTACTCAGTTTTCTTTGAAATTTACAGGCAATCGTAGTGATTAAAGGCATCTATATATAAAAATCTGTGACTTCCATTAGTTCGTCTGTCCGTCACACCCTCTAAAATATACATAAATGGACCAATCAAAACCAAAATTTTGGGGAGAAGTGCAAACAGACGGGAGTGAGGGTAAAAAGTACAGTTGGTTTTACTCGGGTGCGTAGCTTAGTACAATAATTTTTATTTTGGAAAAATTAAAAGATTTATTTAACATACAAAATTCTTCTACTATTTTAAAAACAATTTAATGATTAAAATCACAAATACCTATTTAATAAAAATGCAATATTGTTTTTTGCATAACTTTTCTTCAAGTTTTTATATACAAGAATCCAGTTACTAGTTCGCCCTGCGTTTGCGAGAACTATAAACAAATCACAAGGCCAAACGTTTCAAAAAGTTGGAATTTGGCTACAGTAAGAAATATTTAAGCAATACCACTTGTATGTTGCATGCTCAAGAGTAAGAAATCCTAAGAATTTATTCTTCACTGTTAAAAAAGAAAAAAATAAATTTTCTTAAAATATTGTTTGCCACCAAGTCCTGTAAAATTAAATTAAAGAAATTATTAAACCACGAAGTAGGGTTTTTGTGAAAGTATTTTCCAATCAAATCATCTGATTCAAATTTCATCGATTGCTTTGCGAAATTGAACAAAACTTAGTGTTTGTAAATCTCGATAAAAATGTTAACTTCAACAATACTAAATGTTGTGAGTATTTCTGAATATTTTACAAAAAATTCTAGTAAAATGAAATTGTAATACCCAAATATGTTTCTATTTACTCAAGATTTTATTTTTGGAAACTTTTTTCCATTTTGAGATATAACTTGGTGTACGAGGTAATTAAGATATAATCTAAAGATTACCGTATTTCCCCGTAAGACACTAGAAATGGTAAGACGCATCCTAGGTATTTTTTGGAAAAAAACAAGTCCAAGTCGCTGACTACGGTGTTATTTTTCTTTCTGTCAACAAATTATCACATTTTGAACCAATTATTAAATATTTGTGGTTATTATTAATTAGATTTTCAGTAGTTTAGCACACTTTACATCAGAAACAACACGTACTTGCCACCAAAAGCCAGAAGACGTCTCAACACATGGCGGTTTTATAGCCACAACTCCCAGATGATGTTTCAGGGATGACTTCAAGAGCGTCAAACGCGTTGTTGCTTTTGCATCGACAGTACCATGTCTGCTATTACTGAATGACTCTGCCGACAAGATTGGTGACGTTGTCTGCTTCGATGACGGTAGTTGGCGTGTCTGCCTGCAAACGCTATCGGTGAGGCAACATGACCCCCCCAAAAACACGGCCGATAGTAGCTTCTGGGAATTGACAATACATTTGAAATTAACGGTAGATAAATTGAGCTAACTGATTTCTTTCAATAGTGCAGTAATAAGGCCGGTATTTTTGGTATACAAATAAAATGTACATTTCAGCTTCTATTACGCGGCTAGGGTTGGGGTTTGTCAAGTCACCGTACGGTTTGCTTAGAAGAATGAAACTCATAGTACCGGTACGAAGCTGCCTACTGGCTGTAATCAATACTCGAAAAACGAAAACAAAAAAGAAACATGATATGATACAAACGGGATATATATATATATTTTTAAAATCGATATCACCGCATGCAAGGCAGTAAAGCCACTAAGACACAAGGGGTTACAGGGTATGGAAGAATTAAGAACAGAAACATTAATAATGAATAGGAAGGGAAAAGAGTAATCAGGAGAACAGTAGATAGTGATTGACATTGCATTTAAATTTTTGTAGTTGACTGGGAAGCATGGAGTCAAAAGGGAGTTCCACAAGCGAGAAGTGCACGAGAAATAGCATAGAAATGACGGCTACATCTAGCCAGCCCAACCGTAAATTGATGAGATCTCGGAGTCAGTCTAGTGCTACGCTTAAATTCATAAAGTCTAGGTACCATAGCGATGAGCTCATCCGAATAATTACCATGAAAGTATTTATAGAAAAGACACAGGGAGGCAACCTTTCGGCAGTGGGAAGGTGACTGAAGCGAAGCTGCCAAACCAGGACCAATAATATTTCAGATTTTTCTTTGGATCTTATCAAAGAGCTCAAGGTAAATAGAAGGGACACCAGAACATGATAACAATATTCTAAAGATGGACGAATGGTAGATTATAGATATGAAAGATAGATTCTGGAGGAAAAAACAAACTTACATATGAATTATAATTGTAGACAATTATAATTGCCTACAATTATAATATTTTTGTCTTCAAGAATAAAGAAAATATGTTTTGGTTTTATTGAAATTCTAATCATCGCTTTTTAAAAGAATAAACGTTGCCGAGGGAGTTAAAAGCGTATACAGTAATAGCGGTGTCATGGGAATAACCGTCCTTTTGACACACTATTTTCTTGTGGGTTTGAATGTTAAACGTCGCCGATTATTAGATATCAAGTCAATATATCGATCGGTTGATACTAGAATTTCTATGCAACTGGAGAAGTACTACTAGCAGTTTGTTTTTTAGTCATTGAGGTTTGTTCCTCTATGTGATTTTGGTTTTGCCTAGCTCCTAACCATTGACCCGTCTAGCTTGGTTAGACTAACAGGAGATCATAGCAACCAGTTCTCCACGTTAATGTCCGTAATCATGGAGTTGAGATTACGAATAAAAGAAGTTAAATATATTCACTGCAGTATCGATAAAAAGACAGTTCTAAAAATGTATACATATGTAACATTATGGTTGTACAGACTAAATCTCATACGCGGGTCTTTATCAATTCATATCGGTGAGTGAGTGTGTGACTTTGGGGCATTTCTCTGAACGTGGATTCTTCTTCTCGCGAGCATATAAGAGACTCTCTGTCTTTTCCTTCTCTCTCTTTGTCATCCGATTGTTCACGTGGGCAAATGCTACGCACAGCTGGGTCGACCACCTGTGCATATGCCGGAGACAGGCAGTGACATCAAATGAGGCATGAATATGTATCTAGTGTATTGGAGGTACTTTCAAATGTCAACAAGCTGATGTACCTTGATTCTCTGACGCTCTATTGAAACCCTGGGCGTAAAATCTATGTTGGTATCTGTTAGGAGCCCAGTATATATATATATATATATATATATATATATATATATATATATATATATATATATATATATATATATATTCAAAGCATCTGGTATTTTCTCGCGTGAATCATGCTACGCACATGTTCAATTTAGAAAAACAGAAATAATTATTCACTATAACCGCGCTCAACCGCGACATTGGAAACGACTGCATATATGGATCGGTTGCTTCTCGTTCATTTAAACCATCATAACTATAATGGTGACCTTTAATGATTCCTTCGAACTTTAGAGTTGCTAGTTGTAATGCACGTAATAATTCAGGAGAGCTATGAGACCATGTATTGATCACTAAAATTCTCGGATAGCCACATATGTAGTAGGCAGCAGACTCTTGATGGCACATGTATGCCCAACCTATTGATTCGGGACTTGATTACCGAATCTAGTTTCTCGGTGTAACCTGTAGTATTGATCTTGAAGCATGGTCTCGCTGTCTTCAAGCTAAACTTGGTACCTCCGTGAGGTCTTACGTAGTCCTCACGGAGGTACCAAGTTTAGCTACCTTTCTTCTTTCCTGTCCTTAAAAGGCCACTTTCCAGAACTTTTGTATCTCCGATTTGTAATGATTGGATTCAGCATGATAGGAATTCATTTCCTGCACCAGATTGGAAGCAGTTGTGATAATGCTCTTAATGCGTCTCAAAGGGTAATGGGAATGATAAAATTTGGCGCATGGTATTCGTTAGGCCGTCTTCCATTTATGTCCCGCTAAAGATGTATTCTCAAGTGCCTGCTTTCGCAACCTCTGCATATGTTATTTTTTTCTGTGTGGCTTTTTACATTCCTCTGAAATCTTTATACATTAGCTATTTTAATTATTAAAATTTGAAAATTACCACATATCTATTCGTCAAGCGAGCAAACATATGGCATTTTACAAAGCGTAATTTAAATGTTGTATAAGGCCGAAAGTATGGATCAGCCATTGATCGCCATCGAAGTCATAATTGATCTAGCGAGACAGGCTTATTAACCATTATACCACGTCGAAGTGTTCAAGAGAGCAAACTTATCAAAGAGCTCATGGTAAATAGCAGGGACACCAGAACATATGTGATAACAATATTCTAAAGATGGACGAATGGTAGATTATAGATATGAAACATAGATTCTGGAGGACCCCCCCCCCAAAAAAAAACAAAAACTAGAAACTCCAAAGTTCGAAGGAATCATTAAAGGTCACCATTATAGTTATGATGGTTTAAATGAACGAGAAGCAACCGATCCATATATGCAGTCGCCTGCAAATGAAATTCCAGCTACAACGCAAAGAAAAACAATTTTGTGTAGATAAGACGCTTTTCATCCCAAATTGTGTCCAAAAGTCTGCTGCGTCTTATACATTAGTTTAGAAATCAATTGTATTTTTCTAGGACTCAAAACTGATAAAATCGGGTCAAATTGGATTTGTTTGTTTACCAAAGAGATAATATCTATCTAAAGGCTTATTGTCATAAAAACAGACAAACAGGTTAATATTTATTGAATTTTATTTCGATTTATTTTCTCAATGTAGTGGGGGTGATTTTGTGGTCGCATACGCCCCCCGGGTCATTATAACGTTTACGCAATGCTTATAAATCACAAAACTAAGCAAAATGTCTCGTTTTTTAAATTTTTTCTCTTCTTTTTTTTCACAAGTTTTGCTTGTTTTTTTTTTTTGTTTTTTTTTCTTCTCCAAAATCAGGTGCATTTTATACATGAAAATAAGTTTTATTCCTCTGGAATTTCTCTGCTTTTAACTGCGTCTTATACTCCCTCGCTTTTTATGCACAAATGATTACGGTAGTTTATTCTTTCGTGCTTCGCTCCTTTTAGCCTCGACCCGTTTATAGTCCCACCTTTCCAACCAACGCCTTGTCTTACCCATCTGTCCAGCAAAGCCGTTACGCCCATCATCAACATCTCCCCCACTAGCATCCGCAGAAACTAACATTTCCGCACCCAACATGTCGGCAAGAACAGCGATTTGAAATCACAAGTATTTGTAAAACACGAGTGGGGCATATTTAAAATAGCCGTATTTCTACTATCGTTGCCTATGGTTACGGTTCGAGCTTAATTAAATGTCAGGATTTATAATTCAAAGAAACGGGTAAGCTTTTCCCACTTAGGAAGAGTAACGCAAAGCAATTTTCTTATATGAAAGCGAATTTAGTGATGAGAGGACAATAAAGGAATAAGATTTAGGAAGATAGAAGATGATGATTAGTGTTGCATTTAATTTTTTAAGATTGTAAGTAGCAAGGAAGCAAGAAATCGAGAGTTTCACAGGCATGAAATGCAGGAGAAGTGCAATAAAGGAGACGATTGCATCTGGCTAGTTCAAAAATAAATGAGCGAAGCCAATCTATTAGCGCGCTTAAATTCACGTAGTTGAAGCATGAAGGACAAAAAGATCATCAGAGCGGATGCCATGAAAATATTTGTAGAAAAGACATAGGGAAGCCATGTCACGTCGGTGCTAAAGAGACTGAAGTCCAGATGGTAGGTCAGGATCGGTTATATTACAGGCCTTTTTTTATGTTTTTGTCAAGAATCTTGAGATATACAGTTTACCAGATATGGCAACAGTATTCAGTGCACAGATGAATGATAAATTTATAAATGTGCATGATGGATTTTGATGAGAAACATTTTCTGGCATGACACAGTGAACCAACTTTCCTAGCAGTAGACGAAGCAATTAAACCGCTCCACTTCGTTGGGTAGGAGATGTGATTGACTGGTAAATATTCAAGGGACTGCGTTTTGGCGATACATACATATGGTTATATCCACACACAAAAAAAAAATGGATAAAAAGAAAAGCTTAATAAATATCTATAATTTTCAGAGAAAAATTAAACTGACGATTGCAGTCATAATTTTTGGAGCGCTTGGAAAAGGTTCCGATAATGTTTGCTAAAAAAGATTAGACGAATTGACACATCGAAACTCTCTTTAGTCAGCGGCATTGTTGAACTGATGTACTGAGTGAACTCCCTCGTACCTGATCTCCTCTAAAAGCTACGAATCAACCCTGTTGGGAAAAATCTACTAATTCAAAATAATTATTACACGAGGTTTTATGAGCGGCTCAGTTTGACGCAATGAATAGCGAGATCGTCTGACTGGCCATTACTATTGAGTAAGTGAATCCAATTCTCAATAGATGTCGTGTACTTGTTCCTTTCTGCGAAAACTAAACTAAATAAATAAGGGATTTCATTTTCATTTCATTCTGGTTCATGGTCAGCAATTTGAATTAATTGGTAGTGAATTCACTATCTTTTGTCAAATCTAAGCTATGCAAATAGTAATAATATTAGATTTTGTACCATTCTCACAACCATAACTACCACGGTACAGTATTTAACATTATTTTCTATCCAATAATAATAATAATAATACGTTCAGGATATGAAGTATTTAGTATTCCAAAATCTAAGCAGAATATTAAGAGATAAAAAAAACTTCGTTAGAAATAATGAAAAGAGTATTATACTGTTACGTGATATCTGTCCTCCTATATAGCATGAATACCGGAAGATGAAGCTACATCCGGTAGCAAGGCCTCTGATCGGAAGATTGAAGGTTTTGAGAAGCGTGGAACCACCTTTTAATTAGTGTTGTTCCAAGGTCCACCCTGCTCCGGGGTTGAAATAAATAGAGAACACCTCAAAAATCAACAGTACATTATTATAATAAAATTACCAACAATACATTTTTATAGCAAAATGAAAATCAATATAACACTAAAAAATAAAATACATTTTTAGAAAAAAATTACAAACAATACATTTTTGTAGTGAAATTATCAGCAACAGATTTTAAAAAAAAATTACCAAGAAATTTTATCACCTGCAAACTATATACCTAAAACAACATATATTTAATCTGAAAGTAAAAAGGAAACTTCTACATAACATCAGGAAGAGTTAGTTGATATTAGTTGGGTATACAATGAGGAAGAAGAGCTTGGAAAATCTGATACTCGCAGGGCAGGTCGAAGGCAGGAGGGACAGAGGAAAACAGCGCCTAACATACTTGATGAGATTGAGTAAACCGATGGCGCAACAGGGTTTAGGAGAAATAGTAAAAAGACAAAATCTATTAAGAGCTACAAAGGATAGGAAATTGTGGAGAGCCATGATCACCTGCGCCCTGCGGAGAGACGGCATATAAGGAAGAGTAAGTATCTGGTAGTCCAGACTTGACACCGAAAGAATACAAAGATCTACATGATAACATTCGGTTGTATGTTCATTGAAAAATATCTCAGTATTACAGTTCAGCATATGCATAAAAATGGTATGAGGATCACACTGAAGCAGTCATAGAAAGCCGTCGAGTCACTATACTTTAGTACTTTACTATTCTTGCTGACAGACATATACAACCTAATAAAGCAGACGTTGTAATTAAAGATTAGAAACAAAAAATGCCTTCTGAAAGACATGGCAGTGTCATTAAATGAAATTATAGCTGTTAAGAATCAGACAAAATAAATAAATACCAGGATCTTGAAATTGAAAAAATATGTCATCTTAAAGCTACTATTATATTTATGATAACTAGAGCCGTGGGTACGATAAAAATGGTACAGCCAATAAAATTGCCAAGTTCCCTGGTAGATCCTGTTTATAAGATCAGAAAATGGCACTATGCGAAACTGATCACCCACTCAGGAGGGGGGTATTATTAATGTAAAGAAAATATAAATACTAAACGGGGTAAGTATCGCATAACAGCAGAATTTGTGCAAACATAATGCATATATTTACAAGCTAGCCTTACTCCAGCTCTAGGGTAATGAGTCCGTAAGGGATTGTACTAAACAGAAAATAATAATAACCATAAGAAGAAGAGATATCACCTGTAAGAATTTTATGGGACTTTACACACAGACAGAACAAATAAAGCTAATTGCCCAGACATCGTGAAAAAAGACCACAAGAACAGAATGTGCTTTCTTATTGGCATGGCAATCCCTGCAGATTGTAATGTATCTTTCAAGATCTTCAAAAAACTATTAAAATACTAGGGTCCTGTAGTGAAAATCTCAAAAATGTAGCACATGAGGACATCAATAATTCCAGTTGTAGTTGGAGCCCTCGGATTGATTAGAAAATGTTCCGATAGACAAATTGAAGGGATTCCTGGTAGCCCTTGCCTTAAAATCACAAGTACAGCTTACACATTACGAAGAGCTTTATCTATGTAAAATGTTAGTAATCTTAGTTTTTTTTTTTTTTCTTTTAGAAAAATGATCAGTGTAAAATATCAGGAAGCCATTTCTGGCCTTAGGTCTCTGATTTTGACCCGGAAGGAAATATATATACAGAAGAAACCAAAGGAAATAATAATAATAATAATAATAAAGAAAAAGTCGAATAATATTCCTACTAATATTAGGTTGGTGCAAAAATAATGTCGTTTTTTTACGTATTTTTTTAACGCCAAAATACGACATTATTTTTGCACCAACCTAATACATTTTCTTTATCGTATTTATAGAAAATTCGGCTTTCTTTGCTCCGGATTTTCGAACAAAAGGCACAGCTATTCGTACTAACAGTCACAGTGAAAAGCGGCGGTTTTACAACTACTACTATCCTACATTCGCTTCGACTCAAATTCTTACCACAATAATTCTTTGTATAAAAGCAATGAAAGCGGCAGGGTCAGACATGGCTCTCAGAATGCTCTGTCTTGCAGAGAAGACACAAGACGACCCCCTCTTCTTTAAGACATGGCCGATCTTTCTTACTTGCTAAAGATGAGTTCATAAATATATTTAACCAGAAACAAGG
>OZ010603.1:47584463-47666963 GCA_963932145.1 Acanthosepion lycidas | reverse complement strand
AATGTGACAATTTGACTGTTATCCTCATCTTGAGGACAACAGACCGAACAATGGAAATAGTGTAAATAGTTACAATACCTCATCTCAGAAATATAGATAAATGTTGCAGTAAATTATTCAGAAATGAATATTCGACATTAATACTCTCATTAAACTGATGGCAGAAAGCTTTTTTTAATCATTTTTACGGAGTGTTTCTATCATATATAGTTATAATGGAGTCGAATAATTAAGTAATTAGAAATATTTGTCCTAATAACCAAAATGGATCCGATGACAATAAAAAATTAGGCATATCAAGCTTAGGAGTTTCTAGCAGATCAGTATTTGGACGTATGAGGGTCAAGCACCTCAGCGCTTAGAACGATCGGCCAAACTACATGCACATAGCATTTGATTATAGTGGTGAAGGCTTCTTCAGAACCAACCACACTTTTTGGAAGAGCAGAATCTAGTGAACTGGGGCCCAATATGTCATAAGGTCCCACAAATGACCCTTTGCAGGTTTTGAATTCAGAGTCGTCCTTCAAGACAAGACTATAAGACACAGTTTGTCCTGCTATTTACCCATTTACATTTCTCTTGTTTAATAATCTAGGGTTATTTAAGTGTTTTAAGATAACTAATTTTACAGCAAGGCATAAATTAGATCTATCGCCTTTCCCATTGTAAGATGACCCTTTCTACAATTATCTCACGTAATAATGGGTTTATTACCACCATTCTTTAATTGACAGAATATTCTGAAAAAGCAGTGCTATGTATTTTATATTGCCTAAAGTCATTCGATGATTGTAGGAACGACATTTCCAAGGATTTTCAGTAGAACCAAAATAAAATTTAACATCGTTACCAGAATGTATGCCCGCTCGGTGTACAATATTATCAGTCATATATTGACCGTTTAAAGGACAGATCATATTTTTTCGGCAGTTGCATTTATTTTTTTAAAAATTAACTTTATTCGACATGTATCTGTTTTATATAATATTGTTATGTTGGGATATAGATTTATCGATGTTGCTAACTCAGCTATAGCTGATCTTAACATTATTTTTGTTAAAAATCTTTTTTTAGTCTTGGTGAAAAATTAAAGTGCATATGAATTACATTTAGGAAAATTCTTTCAATATCCTTACGATTAAAAGGTGGCTTAAACCACGTAATATTACGTCTACGACCTTTTTATTTATTTTTACCTTTTTTTGTATTTTTCTAAAAACTCCAAATTTACTTTTTGCTTACTTAGTTCGAGAGATTTTATTAGGTTGGTGCAAAAATAATGACGTAATAATGTCGTTTTTTGACGTTGTCAAAAAACGACATTATTACGTCATTATTTTTGCACCAACCTAATATATATTTAATATTTTTATTATCAAATATTTCCTCATTGCTGCAGTTAGTCGATAATCTAATTCGGAGTGATTTATGTATATTATCTAGAATGTTCCAAGGGTGGTTTAAATCTTTACTGACGTAAGTATGGTTATATAGATCTTTGGTATATGGTTTGTAATAACCAGTATTCAAGTTGAAGGTCACACCGAGAAAGTTGATCATTTTGGCATTGGTGTTGGTGGTAATAGTTCGCTTGTGATCTTTGAAAAAAAATTATCAGTTCCTTTCTCAATCGGACTATATTTCTTGGAATTCTTTTACGAAGGAGAATTACACCATCGTCTCTATAGAGTCTGGTGTCCTTAATGTCGAAAATAAATCTTAGTCACCACAATAACAAGATTCCAACACTTTCACATGCCTCTGTTGAATCGTATGCGCTCATAGCAATGACAAAATGTGTTTTATTTCTTTTGTTCTACAGACAACCATTATGGAATAATATAAGTTTTTGTGGCTGCTTTACGATTTTGATTTCGCAATCTCTAATAGGACAGTAATTCTTTACTAAATGGATAGCAGACATTAGCAGATTCTTGTTGATGAATGGGTAAGAGTCACAAATATCGAATTGGATGAACGCATATATATATATATATATATATATATATATATATACACACACTTGCTGTGGATCAAACTCACCGCACTTCCGTATAAAATGTTGACGGTGGGGACCTTGTTAATCATCACATCATTCATATGAAGCGCTATTTGCTACATTCTCCTATGATAGAAACATGTGCACTTATAGACATGTGGATATGCGAGTGAGTGTGTACTCACATGTATATTTCAAATGGAAAAAAGTGATTCTGTTGATATTAGGTTGGTGCAATAATGTCGTTTTCTCACATATGTTACTATGTGAGAAAACGACATTATTTTTGCACCAACCTAATACGTGTGGAGAGTGTTGATGCAAAATTTGTTCACTTATCTTTAGAACAATACAAAATAAAAAATAGAATATATACGAGCATCTTCGAATCGAGCACATAAGAATCTCTTTCTGTTAAACGATGGGAAATCTGTATCTGTGTGCATCCATCTGCGCTATTGTAACGGAAGCACACACACACACACAACCATCAATGTGGGTAGTTCCTAAATATATGTCAGCATTCAGATATAAACATTTATCTATCTGGTTGTTTTTTTTTAATTTTATTTTCGCATCTATCTATCTATCTATCTATCTATCTTTCGGGTGTTAATATCTATCCCTCTGGGAATCTTTCTTAGTCACTTATTATCTATCTATGTATCTATCTATTTATGTATTTATGTGTCTATGTATCTATTTATGAGTCTGATCATATCTATCTATCTATCTAGCTAGCTAGCTACACACACACACACACACACACACACACACACACATATATATATATATATGTGTGTGTGTGTGCGTGTGTGTGTGTGTGTGCTTATATCTATCTATCAACCTATCTACCTATTCCAGATGTTTATATCTATGACTCTGGAAAAATTTAAGATCCTCCTATCTATCTATCTATCTATCTATCTATCTATCTATCTATCTATCTATCTATCTATCTATCTCTGTCTGTCTGTCTGTCGTTCTCTCTCCATATATATATATAGATAGATAGATATGAGTCTGGCAATCTTTATTAACCTCTTAATTATCTATCTCAATATATTCATATTTATCTCTTTATCTCTCTCCATTTGTCTCAGTCTCTCTCCCCCCCACTCTGTATATATATATATATATATATATATAGATAGATAGATAGATAGATAGATATGAGTCTGGCAATCTTTATTAATCTCTTAATCATCTATCTCAATCTATTCATATCTATCTATCTATCTATCTATCTATCTATCTATCTATCTATCTATCTATTGCCCCACCTAATCTTTGTACCTGATATATGTGCTTGTTTATTTCACTACGTATGTCGCTGGTAAAATACACCAACTGATATGAACTTTTATTTTCTTTGTTTCAATCTACCCATTTGACTTGGCTCAGTGCAGTTCTTTAGAGAACCAATGTGTTTGAAGAAGATTTTGTTCTGTACCAAATCTGGGCTTAATTATGCATCCATCTATCTATTTATACTTCTAACTATATCTCTTTTTTTTGGGGGGGGGAGAGGGGGGGAGTGTGATATATATATTTTTAGATTTGTTGAGGTCAGTTTAACCTGATCCAAATCTACAAGCGTAGGACACCTAGTGAGACACTAGGTTAGTAGCAGTCTGTATCCGAGACTAACACGCTAATCATTGTTCCACGGTATGACACTAGTTATTTAATATGCATAAGAGGTTCCCGACAGGGCGATATGCAGGCACTGCATCTATCAGACAGCCTCCCTTGTCGAATGAAGCTGCAAAAGAATAGCAAAAGAAAAGAAGCAGTGAAGGTAGGTCGGAGCCTCCGCCGACTGCCACACCCTCTCCTGCAGACGTTCTGGATGCTTTTCCCCGCAGACGTCACTAGGCAGATGAGTGTGTGTAACAGTTGTGGAAAACACTCCTAAATTAGTAATTGGGGTGCAGTGATGTTTTGTAGCGATCAGCAAAAAATAAAATAAAATGCGAATTAAATTGGAATTTTAATTGATGAAGCTTATATAGATTTTCCACTAATGTTGTTGAGAAAGGCATGAAAACATATCTTTTTGATTTTTATTCTATCGCTTGATATCTTGATAAAATGTATCGCCGCTGACATGCCACAATGGCGGAAAAGAAGTGATTTTGTGTATTTGCACAAGCAAAACTAATTCCGGATATCGAACTATACATTTTCAGCAAAAATCAATGCTGACCGGGAGCAAATAATAATAATAATAATAATAATAATTATTATTATTATTATTATTATTAGTAGTAGTAGTAGTAATAGTAGTATTTTCACGGTGTTTCGACTGTGATTCTAGATTTGGGAGTGGCCAAAGAACGCAAGGTGCTAAATATAGACTGTGGTCTACAGTGATACGATGTTTTACCCACCACAACAATAAAAGAACTTCGTATGAGGCGCGAAGTTTCAACTTACTTGCTCACCGTGAATGAAACAATCACAGATTGGAGAAAATCACTGAATGACATCGAACTCCCAACCGAGTAATCTGTGTCTGCTTTGTTATATAGATTGTGACGTTATCTCTTTAGCAATAGAAATGTTTTAATTCCTGTATGTTGAATGTGCCTAGGAATTAAAATATTTCTATTGTTAAAAAATTACCACCACAATCTATATATTAAGACAAACAAAAGACCTCCTTGATAATGGCTAATAAATTAGCCGAAAACACTTGGACGACAAAAAGATCATTTAGACAGCTTTTACACACTCGTTGTTTCAAAAAGAAATCTCCTGTATGAAAGCGAGAAAAATTAAATAAAAATGTTAATCGTACTGTCTTAATCTTCCGAGAAACTTGTATAAAAGATGCCTATTATATGTTTAGGGGTCGAGTGGATTACTCGACCACCAAACATATGGTAGGCTACCGGAGACCAAAATGTGAGACCCACCGGTAAATATAGTTAGCCTACAGTATATGATGACAAGTGTCAAAACTACATACGGTCACACCACTTACCTGTATATTGAGACACTAACCCTAATATCTTTCTATATGCGTTGTATAGTATAAAACCTATAACACATACCGGTAGGTAGCGTATGTTGTATAGGTAACTTAGCGAACATTTAAAATTCCTCAGGTCTGATGATAAACACATGTAAAGTCAACATCAACTGCTATAAAATTAATATAATAATACCGTAGGTTACACATTATACCGGGTATTTTTTTATATAGTACTGTTACGTATCATATGTTATTGTAAAACACAATATCCCTCATCCACCATTCGCATCGGTGATGTAAACAAACAAGTGACACCATCAGCCTCATGTGGCGAACTGCAAAAATGTGATAGAATACTAAACTTGTGTTACTATTTTAGTATTAATTTGTGTGTTAATATGCCAAATATTTTCAGCAAAACCAAGTTTTAGTGAGATATACTTCTGGTAGCCTGCTGGAGCTACAGTAAGTGGCGTACAGTAATTGTATGTGTACCACTTGATTTACAACTCGGTAGTAATAGGCGGGTATAAAAGACAAGCATTTACCACCTAGTCGACCCCTAATTTTGTAAAGATTTTTAGGCAATTTACGATATATATATATATATATATATATATATATATATATATGTATAATGCAGTGTTACATTAGAACATGCAAAAAGCACTACAAAACTGTACATCTTGTTCCAACGTTAAATTTTTTTTCAACGTTTCATCAGGTGGGAAATCACGATGCTACTAAAATATTTTATTCCTAAATGCAGTTATCGAAGTATATTCTTCCACTTCCGTCATTGGAAAGTTTACCCTAAAAGGTAAAAAAGAATTTCCATGTGGAGAAAGAAAGGAAGCTAAGTGATTAGTAACAGCGAGTGAGTGAGAGAGAGAGAGAGAGAGAGAGAGAAGAGACGAGAAGAGAAGAGAAATAAGAGGAAAAAAGTCAAGAAAAGGAAATAAAAGTTGAAAAAAAAGGGTGAGGGAGGTGATATAAACTAAGAAGGAACAAATTCACCAATGGAATTCCATCGAATCATAGAATTTGAACTTAAACGGTAACTTAGCGTGGTTAGTTTAATGTTTCTAAGACAAAAACTATCTGTCTTCGGCTTTCTTTTAACGTTGAAACAAGATGTACAGTTTTGTAGTGGGTATGTGCATGTTCTAATGTAACACTGCATAATAAATAAATATTTACGGCTCCACTTTTGTATTGAGCCCTGTTTTAAATTAATGTTTTGAATGCTGGAATATTAGTCTTCGTTCTTTTACATTTGGATTATGGATTTGTATATATATATATATATATATATATATATATATATATATATATATATATATATATATATATACCGGGTGTAACAGCAAAATTGTCCAAATCGTGTAACAGCATGGGATAATTGACCTTCCTACAAAATGTTTAATATCTAAAAAAAATACTAAACTAATTGAGTTTCTTTTTTTCCTGGTTATTACGTAACACGTTTAGCCATTTTGACACCATTTGTTAAAGTACATTCAGGAATCATCAATAGAACGGTGAATAAGTTTTAAAAAATATGGAACAGTAAAGAGGAAAACTGGATTAGGACGTCACAGCAACAAAAAGGATCATCATTTCAGCTTAGAGCTAAATACATTCTTATTGTTCAAAGTAGAATCAAATAGTATTATAAAAACCTCAGAGAATTTCAGTAAGATATCGTTAAACATTTCTAAAACACAACGGTTCAAATCTTAATCTAACAATTGGACAATTTTGCTTTTACACTCGGTGTATATATATATATATATATATATATATATATATATATATATATATATATATATATATATATATATATATATCTTAGCTGATTGATATTATCTTCAGCATCCCGACTCCAGAGTTTTTCGTAGACGGCCAATGCGAGAATCGCTGCCTCCACTCTTCAGAGGATAACAGCAATTGACTCTCTCTCTCTCTCTCTCTCTCTCTCTATATATATATATATATATATATATATATATATATATATATATATATATATATATATACCAGTTTTACCAGTTTGTGACTAAAAGGGATAATTCCAAGGAGGATCTAAATCCAGAGAGAGCTCAATGTAGACTATAGAGCATAATAATGATAATAAGAAGACGGAGACTTAAATTATCCATTTCGTTTATTATTTTTATTTCGTGAACGTCAAGATGTTATTCTAATCAGAACGAATAAGTTCTGATAAGATAAACACATCGGTGTTCACGAAATAAAAATTATAAACAAAATGTATAATTTAAGTCTCTGTCTTCTTATTAGCAATATATATATATATATATATATATATATATATATATATATATATGTATATATATATATATATATATATATATATTTATATATATATATATATATATATATATATATATATATATATATTGCAAAAAAAATCTATCTGGAGATATGAGTATTTTCTTTAAACAAAAGTTTGCTATGTGCCGAGAGATAAACAAATCGTTTTCTCTCTTAGAAATAAAAGTATCCCTGTTTTTTTTTCTTTTTACAACTATCAATTTCATCAATGTCATAATCTAGCTATCAAAAGACCCTAAAATCTCTCTTACACATATAAACTCGCCAGGAACAACAACAGCTATTACTTATATTTAACCAACGACAGTCACAATAGTAACCTTTGTTCTTTTCCTTGTAGAAATGCTCGCTGATAATCTGTGGTTTGCAACTTTTTTTTCCACTATGCGCTATTTTCACCCATAGACATGGAGAGGTTTGCTGATGCCCGGGACCAAGTCCTTGATTGTATGCTCCTAAGACTCAAGTATAGGGGCGGCTATAGGCCCTTGCACTAAGAAATGTGAGAAAGGAAGACATTTTAAATATGTAAAAACACATGAAACATGAAATAAATACTTTATTCAAATTAAATATGAACTAAATTTTTATTTCACTTTTTGATTGGATGTCTCCCTCCCCCGAAGTGAATGCATAGGACCATCACACCGTTTACCCACCTTCTGTACATTACTGCATACATGCAAACGAAAAGGTATTGTGCAGACTGAAAAAGATACACACTGAATGATAGATAGATAGATAGATAGATAGATCGATCGATAGATAGATAGATATTAGGTTGGTGCAAAAATAATGTCGTTTTCTCACATATGTTACTATGTGAGAAAACGACATTATTTTTGCACCAACCTAATAGATAGATAGATAATATACAGATTGAAATATATACATATATACAAGCGAAAATATATTGTGCAGACTGAAATAGATGCATACATCTATACGCACGATATGATAGACAGATTGATTGATTGATTGATTGAAACAGATACATACATGCAGAAACAGATGCTTATATTTGGTGATGTCTGGGGCCAGATCCTTGAATGTAGAGTCTCAAGTAGAGTGAGTATAGGGCTTATTACTGTGAAATGTGAGACATTTTAAATATGAACATGAAACACATGAAACATTAAATAAACACTTTATTCAAATTAAATATAAACTAAATTTTTATTTCACTCTTTGATTGGATGCCCTCTCGATATGGATGTCTGGGGCCGTTGCACCCTCTGACCCCACTTCTTAACGCTACTGTTTTTATCCTATTTAGAAGAATTTAATTCACACTTCTCTCAACCTATGAAGGTGCAGTGCAGGATTGGATTTTGTAGAAAGATCAATATTTCCAAGATTTTAATCTGCTAGCCTATGACCATTAGCTTAACCCGTAAAATAATACCCAGTGTTTACCTTATTACTGAGAATTATTTGCCTAAGTTTTCATAAAATTTTGTAAAATGGTAAATGAAATCGGTTCGACAAGGCCATCAGCCATCTTGAGTCTGACGATAAACTCAAACCCAGTAACAAGGCCTCTGATCGGGAGATTTTGAGGAACATGAAACCACCTCTTATTTGATGCTGTTTCCAGGTCCACCATGTCCAAGGATAGTAGCACCTGTTAGGGTCCCAGTGATGGTCAAATATCTAATCTCAACACTCAAGACATTTTGAAAGTATAAAAATACATTTTTATAGTAAAAAATACCACTAATTCATTTTCATATTAATATATATATATATATATATATATATATATATATATATATATATATATATATATATATATATATATATTAAAGAGGAGAGAGAAACCGTGGAAACACGTGGATTTTTTAAATATATATTATTCTTTATTTACCATACTTTTGCTACACGCGATTCTGGTCTGGCGACCTTCATCAGGCAAACAGTGGTTATTTACACATATTATAAAAGGAATTAATATTCCTTATGTTTTCCGATGTTTAACTATTGTCTTTTGTGTGTTCTAGTAACCCAAATTTATCTTAGGCTTGTGGCGAAAGTATTCCTATCCTTATGGAGTAATAAAACAATTAGAATTTTTCAGAGAAAGGGCGAAGGAAGGAGGTTTTCTTTCTTATCTTTTTATGACCGTTGTATCTTCTTAGACCTATCTCCATATTTTCTGCATTGTGTGTGCGTGTATGTTTTTGTATATGCATATACCTTCTCCATACATATATACTGTTTTATCATAAGGAATTATATATATATATATATATATATATATATATATATATATATATATATATATATACACGCACACACTTCGTATGTTGTGTAGAGTTCGTGTGTGTGCTTGTGGGTAGTCTATTGTGTTTGTTTTTGCAAGTATCTGTATATATATTCGTTCTCCATAGATACTTGTGTATATGTGCGTGTGTGTGTGTATTTGTCCATTATGTGTGTACGCTGTGTGTTTACGTGTGTGAGGTTATGATTTGTTTAGTGCTGGTTTAAACTTGTCTATGAAGTGTTATTCTTGTACTTGCAGGTAAGAATAATTGTCTGTTTGATATGTTGGCATAATTTTAAATTTACCTTGATTACATTTGTAGATGTGATACAAAGAGTTATTTGTTTTTCTGTTAATTTGATGTTGTTCTTGTGAAGGGAAACTCTCTCTCTCTCCCTCCCTCCCCCCTCTCTCTCTCTCTCTCTATATATATATATATATATATATATATATATATAGAGAGAGAGAGAGAGAGAGTACCAGCAATACATTTTTGTAAAAGAAATTACTAACGCTTCCAAGAACGAGACTCAGTCCAACATAAAAAGTCTTACGGCGACTTTTTCGTTGAAAAACCAGTTTTCGTACGATCAACGAAGTTAAGCAACGTCGAGCTTGGTCAGTACCTAGAAGAGTGACCTCCTGAGGATACCAGGTGCTGTAAACTTGAATGTGCAGATCGTGTAATAGATAATGGCTCGAAATTGTTAATCGGAGAGACGAATTACTATTCTTGTTGAGTTCGTTATATTCCCTTGGTAAAAGTATGAATACATTTCTTGTCCCCAGCTATGAGTTAACTAGTAAAACTTGTATCATTAAACCATTATTAATTAAAAAATTCTTACAATCTCAAATATTTTCTCACTTTAAATAACCTTAAATGGTTGATAAATCGTAAAAAATCAATCAAACAACATAAAAAGGAAACGTTGATTCGTCTTCCGAATCCATCAAGTTTGTGTCGATTGCATAAAATCTTTCAATGGTTTTCCAAACTTAAATCTTATAGAAGTCGATTCTCCATCGGGCCCCATCAGTTCGAATTCCAGTTAGGTTTATTACATTCACTTATTCATAAATATTCTTGGGAAATTATATGCTATAGCTTAAATAGTAGGAATATATATTTCCGAAAATTGTCAAAAAAAAAAAAAATCTTACAATCTAAAATATGTTTCGGCTTTCAATAACCCTCAAAGGGTTGATAAGCCATAAAATCAGATCAATCAACGATTCTTTCAAACTAACACAATTTAGATAAAACTGTTACTGACTGTACAGAAAATATATCCCTGAAAAATAATTGTTAATGCAATATACAAAAATAGAATTATTCTTATAATGAAAAAGATGTTTCTTCTTTCATTCTATTTGACTGATTCGTTTTTACATGTTATCAACACTTTGCAGGTTATTTAAGCCAGAAAATATTTTTTAGAGTGTAATTTTTTGTAGAGGTGGGGTGGAAATAATAAAGTTTTTAGTCTTACCCAGATCAGGAGGAAGAAGAGGTGAGTTCATACCCTTCGCAAGATTATATGCACGTGTGAATATAACAAACCTAACGGGAATTCGAACACGGCACCCCGATTAACAATTCCGAATCATTATCCATTATACCAAAATTAGAACATCTGGTATTCCCAAGCTGTTGCTCATCTATGTACTGACCAGGCTCGACGTTGCTTAACTTGGTTAAATTGTCATTTTTCGGGAACCGGTGTTTCAACGTAATGTTGCCGCGAGCCGTTTTGGCTTTAAATAACCTGCAACGCCGTAAAATAAAACAAATCAACCAATCATCAAACCATAAAGAATGGCGCTACAAAATCATCAACGAAGAGTTTTACCAAATAACAAAAACCTCATCACCTGAAGGCTTCTAACAGACCCCCCCCAACAAAAATGTATGTCCATACGGATACAAGAGAGCTGTTATAAAAAAACATGATTTACCGTGTCAAAACAATCTCTTCTTCGAAAGGAACATAAAACAAACACTTGTTAACAATGACTTCCCCAGCCATGTCGCCGATAGCCTTAACAAAATTTAGAAAGAAATGTAATAGAAGCAATGACCAAGATTTAAACAAAATAAACAGATCATTAAATTATTGCATCGTAACCACCAAATGTACTCTAATTATAAACAAGGTGAAAAAGCCATTAAAATATATTCTGCCAGTACTTACTCATAACGGACCCAGCAAACACCTTAGATTTATTATTTACTATTAAAAGTCCGAAGTATCTAATACTATTAAAACTATATCTAAAAATGAATACGCTTAAATTCATCCCTGCCGTACGCCAACGGATTAGTGGTAGAATCTGCGACTGACGCCAATTCAGTCGTGTTTCGATCCTAGCTAGAGGCAACAGGACGTCTATCAACACCGATGAGCTGTGATAGAGCGAAACAGTCTGTCTGTGGATGACTATATATATATATATATATATATATATATATATATATATATATATATATATATATATATATATATATATATATATATATAGTGTGTGCGCGCGCGACTGTGTGCCGGAAAGCTATTTGTTGAAGATTTTTTTTTCTCGCTTCGGATCAATTTTTTTGTTTCCGGGCATAAATTCAACATAAATTCAACATAAATTCTCCAATATCCTCCGAGCTCTTTCGCCTTTCATAAATGATTTATCAAAGAATTTTTGTGAATTTATGAGATAGTGTCTCTAGATATGTACAGTGTCCTGTCTTGCCTGTTTTTTTTTTTTAAATTTTATTGTGATATATTTTATTTGATATTTTTCTTCTTAAATTGAATTCTATTGATGCAAAGTAGTTTGTTATGGTTAAGTAGTCATTTTTTAACAGTTTTTATGAAACAGTAATTATGTCTTGTCAATGGTTGGGTTAGTTGGTGATATACGTTTTATTGAGAGAGAAAAAGAGAAATGATTGTTTCCTGAATTAATATATGCAAAATTCTCAAATAATTTCTTTGATTCCAATGTTTCCAACTCTGAAATTCCTTTTTTTTCTCTCCTTTATTACTTCCTTCTTTCCTTCCTTCATCTATCCTTCTTTCCTTCCTTCATCTATCCTTCTTTCCTTCCTTCATCTATCCTTCTTTCCTTCCTTCATCTATCCTTCTTTCCATCAGTCCGTTCACCATCCCTCCCTTTTGTCATCTCTACTTTTCTTTCTGACTTCATTTATTCATTCACTCGATCTGTCGCTATTCTTTCTTTGTGTTCTTTCTTTCTTTCTTTCTTTCTTTCTTTCTTCTATTGACCTTTTATTCTTCCTTCCTTCAGTCAATTTGCCTCTATTCTTTATTTCCTTGTAGAAAGGCAGGTGGTAAAGCCGACTCTTAGAATTAGTATCATTTCAGACTTCCACTTTTGTTACTTACTGGGCGCCTACTGTAGCTTGCCTTGCGGAATGTTTGTTTAATGTAGTCATTTCGATATCACTAGGCGCACATTTCGCAATAGCCTTACGTCAGACTTAACGAATTTTAATAATAAGGGAAAAAGTACACTTTTCAAAACACCTGAATCCCTAGTGAAAATCGGGTATTTTTTTATGGTACTAGAAATCTACGTTCGAACCCAGTGAAAAACCAGTTAAAACCAAATGACGATTTTTAAGGCTGGCATAACAAAATATCAATTCTTCCTGCCAGCTGTCCAAAATTTAAGTCGGATTTTTTCCGATCAATGTCCGGACGGGGTCTGCTTGCATCTGAAACCCTGGAGATTTCAGGTGCCAGTAACAAGATAAGCCAATGATTGCTATCTATTAAGCATAGCGTAGTCTGGCACAAGACTATACGCTTGCAGTGCTGTGAGAATCTACCACACAACAGTGGTAATCGTCTGTGAGAGTAGTTTGACAAATGAACAGATGAGTGTTATTATAATTTTATGTACTAACCATCAGCTTTATGCACACACACACACATACACACATAAACACGCGCGCATACACATGAATTCATATCCACGCACACACAAACGAATTCATATCCCCCCCACACACACCTATTAATTTCTAAACACATTCACACACATTTGTGACGGCACGAATACACTAGTATAGGTACCTCCAGTCATTTTTTCCGTTTAAAATGAATTTTTAAAAATGAAAAAGGATTCTTAAAGATTTTATTTTAGCTTTAATTGAAAGCTAAAGGATTAAATTTATTATTTCCAGGAAGTAAAATATTCTTGTGTATTTCAGATTGGAATTATATAGATTGAAATGTCAGATATATGCTCGATTTTTTAAAAAATTTCCTCAAAGATGCCATTTTCTTAAATTTTAAGAAATTTGTAAACAAATTTTTTTTTCGATTTTAAACTTCTTCCTAAAATAAATTATATATTTTTGACACGTTATTTGAATAAAATTAGAAAATTTAAAGTTAAATCAATCTGATTTGAAACAAACATTACTTATTTATAGCATAAAAAAATTGTATCCAAACATTTCTTAACGATGTGTCTGAATTTTGTCGTGACTTTATTCACCTTATCGATGTTATTGAGAAGTTACGAGGTAATGACAGCTACTATGGATGACCAAAATTTATATAATTTTACGAAATGTAAGCGAACGAATTTTTTTGGTTTTTAACTAGTAATTTTTAAAATATTAACATTTTTTCAGCAATTATGTAATAATTATTTTTCTATTTAATACTTTTTTTAGTCTGGGTTTCGTTTCTTAGGTTCTTAATTTTCTTATCTTATTTAATAATTTACTAACTTAAACAAAAAATTACTCCAATGAAATGTGAACCAAACTAAAATAAATACGTAAAATAAAAATATTTAATAAAAAATAATTTACAAAAATTAAAATTAACTTATAAATTTTGAAAGGACTTTTTGCAAACACGTTAACGATGTGAAACAGAACTGGACATTGAAGGGAAATAATTGCAGTGCCTCAGACGACAATCAAATCATGCGACCTTTTTAAGGATTATGTCATGTATAGATTCCCCATAGATAAAAATTAGGAACGTTTTTCACTAATAATTATTTTTAAAATTATTTTTAAAATATTCGGGTACAAACGACTGTTATGAGCTTTACAAATTTCGATTCGTAAATTTACTTTTCCCTTAACCATATCACCAAATTGCATATTTAAAAGCAATGAAGAATTTTAAACGATTTTTAAAGTAAATAAATTTTTTTAAAAATGAAAAAAATTCTTGTAAAAATACATTATTCATCGAAAAAGTTTTATTTCTTCAGACAATAATGTCCTTAATATAACTTATTTACAAAAGCAAGTAAAAGCTTTTCTAATTAAATAATGTCATAGTTTTTTTTCATTTTTTTTTTACAATTCAGGGCAGATTTTTGATGAAACCGATAACTGTTTTACAAAAACAGCTGATTTACTTTCTCTAAAGAGTCCTGTTTTTAACTGATAAAAAAATCCCATTCTAAAAAATTTAATTTTTCGAAATTTCATGAAAATATATAAGGCGGTGGAAATATATATATAAAAAAAATATTTTTACCAAGATTTTATAAAAAATAATTTAATAATAATTTCATTCATTTTTGAATATTTCCTGAAAATTTCATTAAAATCCGACAATTTTTTGAATTTTGCAAATGTTTTCCTCGGGAAAATCGCAAAATAAAACAAACCTTTTTTTCTCTTTTCGACCGCTGTCGTAAAAAAAAACAAGATTTTTAACAAAAATTTTCAACGTGCTAGAAAGGAGTAAAGAATTTAAAAAATAATTAAAAAATACTTTGGTCTTTCCTCTTAATAACAACATAAACATTTTGATGACAAAACTTTGTTTTCGTTGAGTTATGGGCCTTTTTTCATCGTGCTATGCTGTTTTTTACGCCACCTAGTGGAGGTATTAGGTTGGTGCAAAAATAATGACGTAATAATGTCGTTTTTTGACCTTAAAAAATAAGTCAAAAAACGAGATGATTACGTAATTATTTTTGCACCAACCTAATACCTACACTAGTATATACTAGTATATCTATATTTATATATTAGGTTGAGTCATAAGTAATTTCCGTTTTGGGAAATCAATCGTAACGACGAATGTATCATCCTAATCATATGTGACATTGCATGCGTCAATCTTTAACGCTAAAAGCAGTGGATTTACAATGATAAATCCCCACAACCGACCCGTGACAGAATTCATATTAAATGCACATGTACACGTGCAGCAGCTGCAACTTGTTCGTTATGTTTCTGACTATGTTCCCATGTCATAAATCGATGAACTTTGGTTCAAAAGTAATGAGAAAGGAATGAAAAAAGTCACTCAAAAGGGATAATTCGATTTTACTATGTATGCAATAAGCGTAAAAAACAAAAATATCGCAGAAGCTTTATTTTTCAATTGTCTAATGATATAAGTGGATAGTAATTATGTATTTTGAACGCATTTATCAGTTTTTAGCTATAGCCTAACATACAAACTTACATATATACAAAGACAAGTTCTAGAAGGCTCCAGAAATTTCTAGAAAGTCATATTACTACTATATTTATATACGATTTTAGAAATTTCGTGTTGGGGTGACATTAAAAAAAATAAACTGAATTAAACCCTTCTTCATTATTTAAAAAAAAAATAGTTAATTGAATTATGATGCAGGGAAACAATTATTTTTACAAAAAGTCATAAACTTAGTATCCATAGATTTTTGGTCAATAGGAAAAATGCTATTCTCCTTCATGACAACCCAAGGCTGGATAAAACAAAGATAACACCAGAATCAGTTTCGTATGTTATAATGTACCTACTATATTCAACTAACCTTGTACCAATCGATTATTACTTTTTTTTCTCTAATCAAAACTCGATTAAACAGTCCGTCATTTTCACATAAAAAAATTTACCCAAAACAACTTTTTTGTTAATAATATTCACTCAATACATGATCCAAGAGCCACTCAAGGTAGACGGTTACTGTGTGGTGTTATATGAGCGTAAGAAAGGACAAGAAGTGAAGTTCATAGAGCTATGCAGGGACGATAACGGTTAACTCTTGAAGCGGTCAAGACTGTTGTGATTGGGAAAATACAAAAGAATGAACAGACTTTAGAAGGAATCGGAAACCCAATCCTAAACAGGGAACAAAGGGTAAACCTCTACACTAGTTTAAAAGATCGGGGAGGAGTGTGAACCGGACGATAGGCGAAACTATCTACAACAATTTAGAAAGAAAAATAGCCTAATAAACAACTTTCTTCTACTATAGGTGCTTTATCACCTTAGGATGTAGGCGATCATGGTTCTCCACAACTTCCTATCCATTTTAGCTCTTAATAAATTTTGTCTTTCTGTTATTTCTGCTAAACCCTGTTCCACCATCCATTTACTCAAGCTCACTAAGTATTTCGCGCGGTGTTTTCCTCTGTCTCTCTTGCCTTCAATCTGTCCTGTGAGTATCAGATTTGTCAAGCCCTCTTTCCTCATTATGTGCCCTAGAAACAACAACTGTTTCTTCCTGATGTGAAGTATGTTTACTTTCTATTTTCATTGTGTCTAAAACTTCGTTGTTGCTCACATAATTGGTCCACGGAATCTTTAATATCTTTCTGTAGAACCACATATCTGTTACTTCAAATCTCTTCTTCATCTTTGAAGAGATTGCCCAGCACTCCCTGCCATATATGAGGACAGATATCACATAACAGTTTAGTAATCTTTTCCTTGTTTCTAGTGAAATTTTTCTATTTCTTAACACTCTGCTTAGATTGTGGAATGCTTCCTTGGCTATCCTAGTACGCCTTTAGGAATCTTGATTTAAGAAAACTCAGTAACCACAATATGCACTGTGTTCACCTTGAGGAGACTGTCCAGCACTGACCGTCATGCAAGAAGATAAGATACCATGTAATAGTTCAGTGTACTTTTCCTTGTTTCTAGCCAAGCAACCAGTCATTTTAAATATTGATAAATATATGCGAATAAAATGTAAAGTTTATAAAGAAAAACGGAAATTAGCCATGACTCAATTTAATATTTATCAGGCTTTAGTCTGGTGTAAACTCATAATAATAGTGGTTGTGGGGAGGATGTTGTTTACATCGCTTTGCCTGCGCAAAGGTTCTGGAGTGCAGGGTGCAGTAGCGGCAGTGATGCAGAGTTTCAGTGTGGAGGTGTATGTGTTTGTAGCTTCGAACTGATAATTCCTTCAACCCAGCCTCAGTGATCGCCTCCTCACATATCAGATTCCGGCTATTGAACCAGGATGTCAGCGTTTTGCCAAGATCCTCCGAATCTTTGGCGGCGAAAGAGGAGAAGGCAAAAAAAAAAAAAAAAAGGGCGGGAAAGAGAACCAACCGATCGCAAATATCCGAAATATGCAGAACATTTTGTTTTGTCAACACTGTTCTCCTGACTTTCTTTCAAAAGAGATTTTTACAAAAATTCTTTATTCTTTTATTACCTTTTAATCATTTTTTTTTTTTTCGTTTTTCTTCTTTCAATGTCTCTCTCTCACTCTTTCCTGTATTTTCTCCGTTTTCTTTTTGGCTTTCGGCCATATCACGTTGAAACACCGGTTCTCGACGATCACCGAAGTTAAGTAAAGCTGAGCCTGGCGAGCAATTAAATGGGTGACCATTTAGGTATGGGAGGTGTCATGGATAGTGGCTGAGAATTAAAAATTGGAAACCAGAGTTCGAATTCCAGTCGGGTTCGTTACGTTTACTTACACGCAAGAAACTCTTGAAAATGTATGAATCCATCTATTCGCCTCCTAGCTATGGGTTAAAAAGTAGGATTTTTATCTGAAAACCTATCTATTATCTTCAAGAAACTGATAATACAATATTCACTGGCAAAAAAACAAAGAAGTATTCTTACAATCCAAAATATATTTATGCTTTAAATAACCTACAAAATGTTGATAAGACGTAAAAAAAATAAAACAAAAACAAAAAAAATAAATCAATCTTCTTCTAAAATTCCTTTTGGTATGTATCTGGGTTTGTGTGTATATACCCGTTTGACCTCGAGGTATGTCCAACACCGTGAAATGCTATAAAAGCAAAATATTAACCTGACATTTGTATTGATGTTGTTAAATGCCAGGTCAGATCAAAAAACTCCCGTAGAAAGGGAAGGCTGCCTAAACTTAATATCAATAGTCTCAAGATCTCAGATGGTAATCAGAATGTCTCCTGCTGATTGCTGTGAGACAATCTCTGGTAAAAGACAAAGCATACGTTGCTCCCTACCGCTCGACTGAACGATATAATACTGCGCACGACTAGCTATCTGTCATCTCATAAGCACACGTAGTGTTGCTCTGCTCGTCAACCACTCCCTGTTGGTTTTACCGCGTAATTTCAAAATTTATTTTACCTTCGTAGTTGTGACATTACCCCCTCTCAGTCCACTCGTTCATTTTTTTTTTTTTTTTGCAATTTATTACAATACATTGGACATTTAATTTGACGGTTATAATCTTAGGGGATTTTTTGTGGTGACTATAGCGTTAGTTAATCAAATACATTTTATCCTGATAATTGTTCAAATTATCTCTATCTATAAAAGGCAGGATGTGTGTGTGTAACGAATGCACGGCCGTAATTTTCGACGGATTTGCACCAAAATTTACATGCACATGCTCCAAGCTAGCATTTCCCAACTCCTATCGATAGTGGAAATAATCGATTTTTTCATGCTTCTACGGCACTTTTCATGTAGTTTGCGGCCATTTTCTACTGGCCAGAGTGAGAGCCTATAGCTGGCTGCCACGAATAGGCAGGAAGATTCTATTGGCCAGCGTGAGAGTCAACAGCTGGCTGACACGAATGTTAACTAACATGCTAGCATGCAAAAAAAAAAAAAAAAAATCGATAGCTGCATTCGTCACAAGTGGGAAAAATTTAAAACTTCATGGCACTTTACTCCAATTGGCTCATTGGCTTGCTTAAACTCAACGTTGATTCTGATTCCGCAGAACTCTGTTGGGTGTGAAAATGTGATTTAATGTTTAGTATAGAGCTTAGAAAAAATTCGCAGTGTGAGATAGGCAAGAAGTAAGGCATCTAGCAACATCAGCACGCCAAAGGGCACTCCTTTAAGGAAGGGCAAAAATATTTTAAGTCAAGTGATAGCGATTGCAGTCTGAGTCGTACGATTTTTGAATCAAGCACGGGCAACGCCGGGCTAGGCTGCTAGTTTTAAATATTTCTTATCTTATTTTGCAATTGCTCCTGCTATATATCTGAAGATCCTTGATAGGATCCAAGGAGAAATCAGCATTGTCATTCGACCTGATGTTGCGTCTCAGCTTCAGTCATTTTTCTGCTGCTGTAAGGTTGCCTCCTTTTGCCTTTTATATAAATTCTTTCATAGTGGTCATTCGGATGAACACTTCACTATAGGACATAGACTTTATGGACTTAAGCGCAGTACTAAACTGTCGACGAGGTCTTATCGATATACAGATGAGCTGTGGCTAGATGTAGCCGTAAGTTCTATGTTGACAGTTTCTTTTATCGCGCTTCTCGCTTGTGGAACTCCTTTCCGGCTCCATGCTTTCCAGCCAAATTTAATTTTCAAAAATTTAAAGGCGATGTTAATCATTATCTACTGTCTTCCTGATTACTCTTCTGTTGTTCTTGACCCTTTGTATAGTTTCTGTTTTCTAATTCTTCCATACTCAGTAACTTTTTGAGTCTTAGCGGCTTTACGGCCTTGCTGATAAAATCGATTAAAAAAATATGTCATAAATTAACTACCTACACATCCCTACGTCAAAATCTTAGGCATGACAGTTATAATGATTTTGTAAACTTCGTACATGTGCAGCAGCCAAGAGCAGAAGAATTTCGAAATTGTCCAGTATAAGTTTCGGGAGGTTTAACTGACGATTGGACTGAACAATTACAAAAGCCTCTACGAAACTCCGGAGTTGAGGTACAGACTATAACATCTATCAGCTCAGTGACACATTTCATTCATATTCCTATTAATCTTATATATATATATAAGAGAGGGAGAGAGAGAGAGAGAGGGAGAGAGAGAGAGGGGAGAAATGGAAAGCGAGAGAGAGGGAAAGAGAAGAGAGAGGAAATTAAGTCTGACATATTGTTATTTTTAATTTATTAAAATTTATTGTTAATTTGGTAAAGAGTAGAAGTTATATTTTTATTATTATTATTTTTTTTTAATTAAACAGTTTTTTTTTTTTTATCCAGCTACATCTTGTGCCCTGAATATTGGAGACATCTTGTCAGAAAAATATGTGTGCTCCGGCAGGATTCAAACTTGCATCCACTATAGGGAACCGTCATTGGATCTGACGTGCCTAACTACTCGGTCACGTACGATTTCCAGTCATACATATATATATATATATATATATATATATATATATATATATATATATATATGTGTGTGTGTGTGTGTGTGTGTGTGTGTACTTGTTCGTGGGGTGTATCAGAGCTGGTAATATGAAAATCTGGTAAAATGCTTTGGCTGTGAATGCCTTGGTTTCAAAAATGTAAATGCAATGTCAATCTCTGCCTCCTCCTGATTACTCGTCTTTTGACATTGCTCCTTAGCAATGTTTCTCTTTTCTAATTTCTCCCACACCCAGTAACCACTTGTATCTGAGTGGCACAAAAAAAAAAATTGGAATTTTTTGTCACTTTTTAAAAATTTTGTTCGCATTTGTAAATAAAGAAAGTAAATGACCGTAATTAAAATCTCTAATTAAAATATTTTGTGAATGATATTCATCTTTGGGATGCTCTTGAGAAGGGTGGAAAGTCCTACGATTGCCCCGTTCGTTATAAACGCTATGCAAGCTGTTGGATATCAGTAATGGTCATCAGCAAGACTTGAACACCAACCACTGAAAGGTTGGTAGGTGATTCATTTTTTTTTTTACGGCTTATCAACATTTAAATCCGACATATTTTGGATTAAAAGAATAATTATGTTTTGGCGAATAGCCATGATCTTTTTCCAGATACAATCCTACTATTTAACCAATAGATGGTGGGTAGGAGAAGGGTTTATCCCTTTCCTAAGGGTATTTGCGCGTAAGTGCATTTAATAAACCCGTCGGGAATTCGAACTCGGACCTATGGTTGCTCAATCCGGATCGCTATCCATTACACTACTCACACCTTCGTAGTGGATGGGAACAAGGAAAATGACATGGATCGACCGTATTCGAGAAAGAAAGAAAGAAAGAAAGAAAGAAAGAAAGAAAGAAAGAAAGAAAGAAAAAAATTGGATCACGTGATTACAGGTGATGGGTTGGTTGTAGAGGGTGACGTCGGAGGCACATGCCCTCACCGTCCAATTGATTGATTGTGGATAATCGATTTCTTCTTTCTGAGGAATTGCGAGAAACTCGTTTTTGATGTGAGTTTGGATGGGTGGAAACGTTCAGTACATCGCTGCAATCAGAAAGATACACGCACGCACACTGCATCCATTCAAATAGACATCGTACGCCTCACCAAATTGCGTCAGAAAATCTAGCAGGGTTACCGGTCAACGTCCAGATTTTAAAATTACAATCCGCCAACAAAAATCATTTTATTTTAGTTCTTTTTTATCATGTGTTTTGATATGTAATAGACGATGGGCCATGAAAATTTTTTTGTCTCTGCAACAACTTCCCAAAATCTGACCAAATGACCAAACATAAGAATTTTTCTTTAAACTCTTCTTTGTTGGGTAGAACATTTTTCATCAACTGCTTGCATTAGATGGGTTTGTAAAATTTTCTAGCATGTTTTTATTTTTAATCTTGTGTATTCAATTCCCAATTTCAAGATGTAACAAGCTAGAAATATTGATAGACACCCAATATTTCTTCAGTAGGGATGAATGATTTGTTAGCTATTTAAGAAGACCATAGATAGGAAGCATTTTTCTTGGAATTATGACAAGTGAGTCTATAAGTAAGTGTCGTGGTTTTATATCCGGAATAAGACTTTTTGTTATTCTCAGAGATACAATCTCCAATGGGGTAAGTGAATTTGTAAACAAAGAGGATTTGATTTTAATGTTATGTTATTGGCGATTGTTAAGTTTAGAGATTTAAACGTTTGGAAATAGATGAAGAATTGCAAATGTTTATGACTATTTGTGGACTTCACGCATCGATGGCTATGTATAAATATTCCGTTTTGTTTCTCGTTTTTATCTGATTACAATAAAAGGAATGGTGTTATTGTGCTTATCATCTTCGGCACTTTTATATTGTTAATGATCTTAAATCTATATTATAAAAAAACAGAGCTGATTCTCTGTCGCTACAAGCCTGTCTACGTTTGACTTTGCATGTATGTATGTAATGTATATGTGTATGTATGTGCGTTGTATATAAATGACTTACATGTACGTATCCCATTTAACGAATACTGAAGCACATGCACACATATACACATATAATTTGGCTGATTTTGAAATGAGAAATTGTAAAAATACGTTCCCTTCCACTCAGTCAGGACATCCCCTACCCTGGCTTGAACAATAAAGTTGGAGACAAAAAAAAAAAATACGGTAATTTCACTCAAACATCAGATAATTATTATTTTTTTTAATTTTTAAGAAATTATTCAGTAATAAATACAATTATTTTAAATTCAATTATTTAAGTACAATTATTTAAGTACAATTATTTAAAAATATTTTTTTTTCTAGAAATATTTTCAGGTATCTCATTGAATTAAAATATACATGCCCGCATGCAAATTTAGATAAGCACACACAAATTGAAATAGAGATCTGTGCCACAAGGTTTAATTTCTCATTCTGACAACAAACCCTGATTAACAAGAAAAAAAGCATAAGTCGGCCTTTCAGGTCATTTCTATGACGCTTTCTGTATTTAAGCTGAATATATTTTCTCATTAATGTCATATTTTAAAAGGAAAAAGAATTTAGATTTGAAGTTTGATGATCTTATCGTCAGTGAAACGACAGATGCCAAAATTTGGAAACACATTATAGATGAATGTTTCATTAATATTGCATAATCCTTTATAGAATATTACTTAAGATGGGGTTGTTAAGTGAAATTTTATAACAGATCTTATATCTTAGCTTTTATTAGTTAAGAAAACAAGAGTTACAAGTAGCAATATTTTTTAACAAAAGAGGAATTAGATTATGACAAATAAATTTTATAAGGATGTCTAGAAATGCTATTTGAGGGCATTTTGCTTAATATATATATATATATATATATATATATATATATATATTGCACATATAGTGCTAGTGTAAATAAAACAGTGCTCGTTGTAATACTACATAGCTATCAAGTATATAGTAATAAATATACCTATTATCCCTCAACAATAGCACGACTCGGAGTTTTAAATGATGAAACTCTGAGTGGTGTAATCGGTGACGGATAATATGTATATATATATTTATTTATATGCATATATATATATATATATTTTAAAAAATTAGAAGATCAGCCAATCACAGTATAGGATTTGGCCTATATCTCATGAGGAAACCTAAAGATTGAAACCTTGGTAGTGCGTGACTGGCTGATATCCTAATTTTTGAAATTTAAAAGCTCTGCACATTAAATTTTTATTTTTATTTTCTTTGTTTTGAGCACTTTTCAATATAGTTGTTTCCTGATCTAATTCTGACCAATAAGGCTTTTATAATTATATATATATATATATATATATATATATATATATATATATATATATATATATATATATATATATATATATATATATATATACACTTTATTTATCCGCATGGGAAAATGCGCGTACATGTTTTGTAAAGAATGAGTTTGGTTTTCCCCTAAATGCGCTCATTCGTGCCTGTAAAAGTTTCACGTGATCATATCTCGACAATTACCATAAATGATGCAACCAGTTCTGGTTGGGTTTTACCTCTTTGTCTCTTCCGACTTCCGTCTATCCTTGCTGAAGCATTTGATTGGCTGGAATCCAAAGTACGCTAACCACAGACATTTCCTCCTAGCAAATACCTCGACTGGCCGCTGACGAAACTAGCTGACAAACATGATGCTTTGTTATAATTTCTGACTTTACGAATATCTTACTTAATGTATATAAACATAGCTTAGATAATAGTTGTAGATCAGACTTTTTCACCATTATTGAACATGATTTCTAAGTACCATCGAAGGGAATAACGTATAAAGGTTTATATCGTGTTAATGTAACCAGGATCTAGAAGCAACGCCAGGACACCAAGTCTCATAATCACACCGAGGTACTAAAACGTTCTCGTCCTGACCGACATTCTAACGTATGACCAAATAACAGAATTTCTTTTTAGACTTTTAATCTTTTCAGCACCGTCTTGTTACATACATACACACACACACACACACACACACACACACACACACACACACACACACATATATATATATATATATATATATATATATATATATATGGTAAGAACTATATGTAAATTTAAAACATATTCTTACTCTTGGAAGTGCGGTCTGATGAACCAGGTAAAAATCATACACCTGGGGAAATAAATTATAACCAATGGACCCTTAAGGTTGTCTGTTTTCTATTTAAATTGAATTAATAATTGCTCTGATTTGACATTGATTACGGATTACCAAACCTTTCCTTACTTAACTACATATATATATATATATATATATATATATATATATATATATATATATATATGTTTGGTTGGATTGATGTGACTTTGTTAGCTCTATTTCTGATATTGAGCGCTTTCTAATAAGTACCAAGCATATAATATATAAATAATAATAATATATTATATATATATATATATATATATATATATATATATATATGTGTGTGTGTGTGTGTGTGTGTGTTATATTTATATACACACACTTTTCACACACACACACACACACAGAGGCAGACAGACACACACACGCACACACACATATATATCAGGATCATTAAACACGCTCGAAAATAACCACTATTCGTCAATGAACACACATGGATAAAGAAAAAAGGGATCTTTGACACTACAATGAGAAGCTCTGATGGTGTAAGGACCTGCGAACTAATAGGTATATATCTATCGTATGGGATTCGGCATAGACATAAAAAACTAACTTAAATGAAGTAGATTTTCTAGTTGTCACCTTCAACCTACGAAAAGGGACATATAGACCATACAGAAAACCCAATGATAGACAACTGTATATACACATGTATTCTAGGATCTATCTATCTATCTATCTATCTATCTATCTATCTATCTATCTATATATATATATATATATATATATATATATATATATACCTTCCTTTGGACAACATCGGATATGTATATATATATAGAGAGAGAGGAGAGGAGTGAAGGGTGACTTACTGCATGGGCAACCACCGACCTTAAATAAATCCCTGCCCATGTCTGCGCCGTGGAGAGGTTTATTAATATTTGTTGTTAAGATAGTTGTGTAGTTTCAACTGGCTCTTATAGCTGGTTTCTAAGTTCAGTTAAAAATCAAGGACATTTCTATTCATTTGACTTTGTGTCAAATATTTCAGTGTAAAATATAAATCCATGGTAATTTGAAATCCAATCTGCTAAAAAATCCAGTAAAGTAAAAATGGTGAAAAAAGTCTTTATCTGAAGTCTGCAAGAGAAACCGGAAGTTGATTTTGGCGATTTTCCAAAAATGCCATTGGCCAGAAACGAATTATATTTGGCCGTTATCCAGGAAGGAACTATTTGGGCCAAATGGGCCCAAATAAATTTTCTAACACATTCTCGCCACCCTTCTTGAATACGCATTCCCCATATTTTATCGTTTTCCCTGTCACATATGTACAGCAAACCTGGAGGCGTAGACATCTGAGGAACGTGCAATTTCAGCCTTTCTCACAGCGAGACGATGAATTTATACGTCCAATAATATTAACTTTGCAGACAAAAAGAAATTGATCAGTTTGATCATATATACAGAGAACAATCACCATTTTATCGGTGATTCTTAACTTTTTTCATATACTTTTCCTTATTTGCACAACTGTGAGTTTTAACTCGAGCAAAGAACTGAGTTGGTGACTTTAGCCAATAATTATTTGTTGGTCATTTTGCCTATCGGTTGAACTTCCCGTTGTTGATAGCCTTGGAACCCCTACATAGGAAGTTAGGTGTCAGAGGCTCTCACCAACCAAAAGGTGGTAAATAGTACAAGTTTCGACCGGCTGATGGATAAATCTGAACATAGAACTGAACTATTGGTAGTATATCCAAGATGGTAATGACAAGGCATCACGAGCTGGAGAGCTTCCTAAAATTAAATCAAAGGACAGGTTCTCCCGATGAAACCAATAGCTACGTGTCCAGGATCAACGTGTGACTTCAAGTTGGCGGATATCGGCTGTGGACTGAACTGGAAAGGGAATGGACTTCGCCAGGTCAACTTTATCCAAGCAGCGACCGTACGACCACAATCAGTTTTCAGACTGATGATAATGATCATTATCATCATCATCATCATCATCATCTTGTCTGTTGTGTACTTTATCTAAGAGTAATATTATCCGAGTGCAAATTATGTGAGCTTGTATAACACATTTTCAAGGCGGAATGGCATTGTTAATCTGGAAAAATAAGTAAACTTACAGATTGGCCAGTGTAATTCTATAAGCTGGAGTCCTGAGTAAGATGATAAACTACATCCGGCAGCAAGGCCTCTGATCGGGAAATTGGAGGTTTTGAGGAACCATCTCTTAATCGCTGTTGTTCCTTGGTTGACACTTACTCGGGTCTAACCAATAGTGAAACCAAACAAAATACTATGAAAGTATAATAATACCTTTTTACAGTAAAAATACCAGCAATACATTTTTATATAAAATGATTGACCAATAATACATATAGTAGAATGACTGATACATTTATAAAGCAAAATGACCAACAATACATTTTATCTGTAGTTGAAGGCATACAATTATTTTCAAAATATATTTAGTTGAAGCCATAAAATTGTCTTCAAATTATTTAGATTTCGGCATTAAACAACCCATAAAGGTGTTGATATGCCGCTAAACAAAATCACTCGAACCAATCAATCTGTATTCAGGAGAAAAGGCATTTCAACGTGATAAGCAACACGAGAATAGAATATAGTCGTATTACCTTCATGAGTTCCGTAATCTGCAAGGGTTGCAGGAGCAGCATAAGTACTGCAGCCATAGCGTCAATAGTGTGTCTAAGGCAAGATAACCTGATGAAACCCACCGCTATTCAGGCTTGTTTTTGAATTCGGAGTTTTTCTTCTCGGAGACTGATTTCTACCTAAAGGCAAATGAGCCCACTCAGCCCTATTATTTAACCCTTATCTTTTGGGAGAGAAGAGATGGATTCAAGGGCATTGTGTGGAACGTAAGCGATCATGGCTGTTCACATATTCTTTTTTTGTTTCTTTGTTTTTTGCTATGAATTCTTGAAAAAGTGGAGTGGTTTCCAGTTGCCTTTTTCACTGTTGAAATTCGGACTTGGCTTGACGACGACGATTGCTGATTCTCTCACCGTTACACTACCCGCTCATAAAGCATTTAGTAACATTACCGTAAATTGCGGCGTACAAGTCGCGTTTTCAAACCAAAAAATATTTTGGTGACACGTTTTCTATCATAGAAAATTTTTTGGGGTCGAGCTTTCAAGACCAAGAAATTTTTATAGGGCGACTTTTCAAGTGAAGAAAATGCTTATGGGTCATGTTTTCAAGCCCAGAAAATTTTTATGGGTCAAGTTTTCAAATATAAAAAATCGTTTTGGGTCAAATTTCCAAGCCTTAAAATATTTTTGGGTCACATTTGTGGTCCACTGGTAACCTAATGTATGTTTGTGAGGTCGACTTGTACGTCAGGTCGAGGTGTACGCCACAATTTACGGTTATTAAAAAAATCTTAAGGAATAATTTGTTTCTTTTCACTTCAATAAGCCTATCTTACCGTGACAACCCTTTTGAAAGAGATAATGTTTGAAAGAATAATAAATTTGACCATGTAAGCTCATTTCTTATTCCCCGGAATCCGATAACTTACCGCTGTCATATTTGATGTTATTTGTTAAACATCTTTTACATATGCTAAAAATTAGTGAACATAGGGCAGTGGTTTCCTTTTGGCCATACTCATCTTATATTTCCGCTGCTGTTTATTGCATCACAAACAACCAAAATAAAACTATCGACATCAGGCAAATATTAATGAATAATACCACAATACAAATGCAAGGAAATACGTCAAATCCTAGAAGCTAAGACTATAGAAAAGAAAAAAACATACGTTAAGCATCTTCCACCATTGTAGCCAGTGTCTTGAAGTGTGTATAAAATGTTTCATATATGTAGAAAATAATAATAATAATAATATTGATTCAGGAAGTGTATGCTTACTGACATAGCAGTACCATCTGAGAAAAACACTTTCATGAAAATTATCGAGAAATTGTCCAAATACAAATATACCTGGCGATCGAGATTAGCAGGAATGAAGACTGAGACTGTCGTACCAATAGTAATTGGAACTTTGGGCCTCGTGAGAAAGGAATGGACAATTTTACTAACAGTGTTCCAGGTAATATCAACATACAAGTTTCCCAGAAAATCGCCTTACTAAGAACATCCCATATACTAAGAAAATTGCTATGAATTAAATGATGACAATTCTCCTATAGGGCCTAAGGACCATAGTTTGAACCCGGCTCTAAAGGGTACAAAGCAGGAAACATAACATACACAAATAATAATAATAATAATAATAATAATAATAATAATAATAATAATAATAATAATAATAATTATTATTGTTGTTGTTGTTATTATTATTGTTGTTGTTGTTATTATTATTATTATTATTATTATTATTGTTGTTGTTGTTATTTTTTTAAATTTCTGTTGTATGCATATTATTTCCAGGCCCCAACCCGAGACCTAATGTCAGAAATGACATCATAACATTTTCCACTGATCATTTTTGTAAAAACAAAAAACCCCAGATCACACTCATTTTTCATAGATAAAGGCCTTCGCAAAGTATGAGCTGCATTTATGAGGACAATCATTGGTATTTCTTTAAGTCATGGACTACGAAGGATCTCTTCGATGAGTCTATCGGTCATTTTCCAAAGATACATTACAATCCGCAGAGACAGCCATGTCAAAAAGAATTATTATTATTATTATTATTATTATTATTATTATTATTATTATTATTTCTTTTGAATTATGTTGGATACTCATTTCCTTCTGAACCCCAATCAAAGGCCTAAGCTCTGAAGTGGCTTCATGATATTTTCGCGGATCATTTTTGTAAAAACAAAAACAAATAAGAATAAAACAAGATCACCGACATTTTAAATATATAAAGCTTTTCGTAAGGTGTCAGCTGTACTTGTGAAAACACTTTTTTTTATTTCTTTAATGTATTTTTATATAACTTTAATCCATTCATTGAATCTAACGGAACGTTTTCCAATCAATCCGTGGGCTCCAACTACAACTGGAATTATTGATGTCCTCATGTGCCACATTTTTGAGATTTCCATTTCAAGATCCATGTATTTTGATAGATTTTGATGATCTTCAAAGATACATTATAATCTTATATTATTATTTTTTGTATTTCTTAAAGGCGTCAATACCATGAATCCCTTCAGTGAGTCTGAGGAACCTTTTCCAGTCATCCGAGGACTCCAATTGCAAATGGAATTATTGATGTCTTCATGTGCCGGATTTTGAAGATTTGCATTTTGATATATTTTTAGAAGATCTTCAAAGATACATTACAGTCTGCAGGAACTGCCGTGTCAATAAGAAAGCACTTTCTGATTTTGTGCTCTTTGTTCATGATGTCTGGGCGATTAGCTCAGATTGTTCTGTCTGTAAAGTCCCATAAAATTTTTACAGGTTCTATGTCTGTAACTGGGAATTTTTATTATTATTATTATTATTATTATTATTATTATTATTATTATTATTATTATTCATACAAAATTTGATACATTCTTTTCTGGTCTGGTCACGCTCACATTAATCGTTGCACATGAGGTCATTTTGAACGGATTCAAAATTCAATTTCTGTGAAAATGCCAGATTGTAGCTAAGGGAATCTTGCCTACGACACTGACAACAAATGGTTCTTGATAATGAGCGAGACGGGCGAAAGTACTTGAACAAAACAAAAGAAAACACGAACTTCGGACAGTTTATCCACAATTTCAATCCCGATATTCGGAAAGTGGATAACAATAAAAATTACATAGTCACACGTGAATTTAATAAAACTTATTGGTATATATATATATATATATATATATATATATATATATATATATATATATATATACTAGCAGCATGGTCCGGCGTGCGCCTGTGCTTGATTCAAAAATCGTACGACTCATACAGCAATCGCTATCACTTGACTTAAAATATTTTTGCCCTTACTTGCCTTTAAAGGAGTGCTCTTTGCTGTGCTGATGTTGCTACATGCCTTACTTCTTGCCTATCTCACACTGCAAATTTTTTCTAAGCTCTATACTAAACATTAAAGCTGTTACGAAAAAAAAAAGAACTAAACAAAATGAACACAAAACGATCAGCTTTAAAAAAGGACACGTAACTGGAAAAACCGAAGGACAAAAGAATGTTAACAACAAATACTTTTTCACACCCAACCCAGTTCTGCGGAATCAGAATCAATGTTGAGTTTAAGCAAGCCAATGAGCCAATTGGAGTAAAGTGCCATGCAGATTTAAATTTTTCCCACTTGTGACTAATGCAGCTATCGATTTTTTTGCATGCTAGCATGCTAGTTAACATTTGTTTCAGCCAGCTGTTGACTCTCACGCTGGCCAATAGAATCTTCCTGCCTATTCGTGGCAGCCAGCTATAGGCTCTCACTCTGGACAGTAGAAAATGGCCGCAAACTATATGAAAAGTGCCGTAGAAGCATGAAAAAATCGATTATTTCCATTATCGATGGGAGTTGGGGAATGCAAAGTCGGTCTTGGGCTTCCCGCTAACTTGGAGCATGTGCATGTAAATTTTGGTGCAAATACGTCGAAAATTGCGGCCGTGCATTCCTTACACACACACACATCCTGCCTTTTATATATATATATATATATATATATATATATATATGTGTGTGTGTGTGTGTGTGTTTTGAAATAAACAACATCCTGATCATGACATTGTGCCAATGTCGAAAGTACACGGAATAAAATAATATGTATCAGCACGGTAACTATCTTTCTTTAATAATGACATCAAAGATCTTGTACGTGAATACGAAAGCATCCAATTGAAAATAAGTAGAAAAACTTGTCTAAATTATTCAATGAAACCTATCTCTTTTTCTCTCTCTCTCTCTCTTCATATATATATATATATATATATATATATATATATATATATATATATATATATATATATATAAATAAAAATATAAAAAGGCTCAAACACTAATATTCCATCGTTATAATTTATTACATTGGAATCGTAATCACGATCCAGTTGAAAAATTTTTTTTTGAATTTGTAGGTCTGATGAATTGGTTTGTGATTACGATTCCAATGTAATAAATTATAACCAGGGAATGTTTGTACCTTTTATATTATATTCTAACTCTGTCTTCTAGATAGAGCTCTACCTGGATTTTATCCTCTTGGAAATATATGTATATATATAACGTCATCCACAGACAGACTGTTTTGCAGCTCATCAGTGTGGCTAGACATCCGGTTGCCGCTAGCTCGGATCGAAACCCGACTGAATTGGTATCAGCCGGAGATTCTACCACTAAGCCGTCGGCGCACGGCAGGGAAACAGGTGGATTTTTAGCGTATTTATTTTTAGAAACACGCCCAGTGACTGACAGTGACTCGATTTGCTATGCGAAGAGTTTCGCTATATATAAGCTATAATAGTCACTGTTTACAAACCCAAACCTACTCCCTAGAGAGCTCAACCGAAATTAATATTTATTTCAGGAGCCAATTGACCACTCATAATATATATATATATATATATATATATATATATATATATATATATATATATATATATATATATATATATATATGGAATAACGATATATACATTTTTATATGTTTAGCACAATATTAAACTATCTGTCTATGTCTCCGAGATGAGGTATTATGATTATTTACATTGTTTATATTATTCGGACTGTTGCCTTCATTTTCATTACCACACATAGCCCAGCGAATAAAGTACGTTGTTTAGATCCAGAGAATTCTGAGTTCAATACCAGGCTACGGCAGTGGTGAACCAAAACCTTGGAGATTTGACTTAAAGGGAAATAACTCAGACATACGGAAGAGGCATGGCACGTGGAACTAGAGCCATCTACCCCAGTGGACGAAATATAGGGCTCTTTTCGAAATTCTAATCACCTGAAGAAGGCCGGAGCTTACAACGGCCAAAACATTGTGAATATGGCAGTGCAAGCGGGGATAACAATCCGAATAATGTAAATAATTTCAAAGTAAGTAAACAATTTTACTACGTAAAGAAACTTAGTCTGATGAAGTCCTAAAAGATGGAACGCGTCATACAAAAACCTTTTTCACTTTGTCATACATGTATATATGTATATATAACGTTTATAGTAATAAGAAAAGTATATATATAAGCGCCATGTCCTTTCAGGACGTAGGCGATTATTATTTTTTTAAATTTTTTTCTGATTTGCTACGAATTCTTGGGAAATATAATAGAGTGATTTCCCTTATCTTCTACATGATTTGAAATTCAGTGTTTTCCATCTCTTAGGATGGTTGTCGTTCAAGGCTCAAGAATTCAGTCTACTCTACCATTTAACCCATAGATAATGGGAGGGTGACGAAGAAACAGATTCATGCCTTTCCTAATAGTATTTGTGCGAAACTAAGCACAGAGGCCTGCTGCTTCCAATAACAACATTCCATGTTCTGGGCCTTCAGCTAGACTCGAACATCGACCTCCATCACCAGCAGTAATTATGCAGTCGCTAAGTGAGTAGCTCACATAAATAGCTTGCCGTAGTGTTAGAAAATTAGTTTTACTAACCATTGCTTGCGAAATATCTTCACTGGGGTTGGATCTCAATTAACCTTGTGCTAGATTACGTTTACTTTCATATGCACTGTCATACCTTTGTTATACGATTGTAACATTAAATATCAAACTAATATATTTTCCCCACAATATGGCAGACCCCAAATATTCCTCTGTCATGAGCGATGTTTTGGAAGATATCATTTGCTATTCCAATGCTCATTCGGATTTCAGTGTCACAGTTTCTGTCATCTGTTAAAGCACTTCTCGTTCATTTAAACTTCTGTACTTTTATTTTGATGTCTCCATAATGTCTGTTTTGATGTCTGCCTGGAATGCCAGTTGGGACCCTTAGCTCACTCCAGACCTCAAGTGAAACGTATATACAGTCCATCGCAAAAGATGTTGGAAAAATGGTCGGTTCTATATCAGTCAGTTATGTGCCTTAGGCGATCATGTATCTTTTGATAAATGACTAACGAGGCAGGTTTTTTCCCCGCAGTAGGTTGCCATTTCTTTCTGCGGTAGATCAGTTACCATACAAGTCTATAGAACTGGGTCTGTCCTGCTATTTACCCATAGCTGAGGAGAGAAGAGGAGGATTCATACCTTTCCCAAGGTTATTAGCACGTAAGTGAATATAATAGATTTGACTGGAATTCGAACTCGGCTCTCCGATTTCTCAATCCGAACTGCTATTCATTATTCTACGTCTGAACCCGGTTCCATATACCGCTCCAAAAAGGATGTGACTTCTGTCATGTTTACCTTTACAATACCAAAAATAGAGTATAGCTGTCATATCTACACAATGCTCACTTTCCAACAATGACAGAGTTGAAATGCATTTATGCGGCCGTGTGAGTGAATTACTTTCTGCCCTGCAATCTTGCTATTCTCTCATTACTCTATCGCTATTTTCACGTCAAATGTTCACTCAAGCGACGTTCCTTAGTTCTACCAGTTCAGATCTACACAGCTAAGGCCCGCCATGCCACGTACAAAGGGTCGGTTCGTTCTCATTTCTATGCCTTTGAGCTTACATTAGTTGCCTAAATTATTTATTTACAAAGTCACACTTCTAGATACTTCAGTACTAATACAAGTGCCACCCCAGGGCTATATCCTTGGTCCTAGTTCGATTTTAATTTTCATTAACGATCTCCCTGATGACATCAGCTCTCAACTGATATCTATGCTGATGACACAACCATTTACTCCTGTCTTGATACTAAGTCTGATCAGTTCGATAAACTCAAATTGGCTTCTGATCTCAAGACGACCTACAGTCAGTTGTTAACTGGGGCAAAGAATGGCTTGTTAATTTTAAAGCTTCTAAAACAAAACAACTATATTAAACATCTGAGAGATATCTTTCTGCCTTCCATCAGTACGGCTGATGCTAACCACCAGGAGAGTGTACTCGTAATGCGTTCTTGACTGACATGAAGAGGAAAGACTACATGGAATCTATTGCTAGGTCAGCTGCTGAGAAATTTGGTTTATTGTTTCATCTCAGACAATTTTTCTCTCCAGAATCTATCATACATATCATATAATTCTACAATTCGTCCATGTTTAGAATATTGCTTTCATATTTGGTACATTTCCGATGCTATTTATCTTGAGTTTTTTGATGAGATCCAAAGAAAAATCAGCAATATTATTGGTCTTGATCTGGTGGCACGGCTTCAGTCACTTTTCCATCGCCGTAAATTCGCTTCCTGTGCCTTTTCTATAAATACTTTGATGGTAATTGTTCGTATGAGTTCTTCGCTATGGTACCTAGACTTTATGAATTTAAGCTCAGTAACAGCCTCATCAGTTTACTATTGAATTGGCTAGCTGTAACCATAAGTCGTATCTTAACAGTTTTTTTTTTCTCGCACTGCTCGTTCTCGCTTGCGGAACTCTCTTCCGGCTCCTTAGGACTGTAAGCAAGAGAAACAGTTCCACAATGCGAGATATGAACTGGGGACATCAAAATAAATGTACGGTAGTTTAAATCTATGAGAAATGTTTTAACAGAAATCCACACAAATATCTCCGAAGGGGCATTAGTATCGGAAATGATGGCTTCCAAAATCTAAAAAAAAAAAAAAAAAAAAAAAAAGAAAAAGAAAAGAACAGGAAACATCGTTAGAAACAAAGAAACGAGTGTTCAACTTCTACGTAATATCAATGTTTATATATGGCAATAAAAACTGAACAATTTCCTCGCAGATGAAGAGACTTGAAGCAGAGATATACTGAGAATTCCATAGATTGAACATGTGAGCAACAAAGAAACAATATTAATAATAAATAAACATACCATATTAATATTAGGTTGGTGCAAAAATATTGTCGTTTTCTCACATATGTTACTATGTGAGAAAACGACAATATTTTTGCACTAACCTAATAATAATAAATAATAAAAAAAAATTGTTTTGTTTTAAAAAATGCTTATACATAAGTAGAGAAGAAATGACTGACCATCAATTGTAAGAATACAGAATGTATGATTGTCAGCAAGAGGAACTAGGAATAGGAACGTGAAGAATTTAAGAACTGAGAAGGGTTTTAGAAAAGGACGGAAAATGTGACATCGAAATTCAAAGACATACTGGAATACAGAAGCTAAGCAAAGTATTAAGAAATAGAAAAATTACATTATAAACAAAGACAAGGGTGCTGAACTGCTAGGTAATATCATTCCTACTATATTGCAGTGAATACTGGACAATTTCCTCACCGATAAAAGAGACGACTTAAGACACGAGAGATGTGGTTATACAGAAGGATACTGATAATGCCATAGATGGAGCATGTAAGAAATGAAGAAATTTTAAAGAAAATGACAACAAAAATGGCATTATATTTAAAAGCAGAAAGAATCAATTGAAATGTTTGGGATACATAGTGAGGAAAGAAGGCTTGGTAAATTTGATACAGGACATATTGAAGGAGAGAGAGATTTTTTTTAGATTTTTTGAATTTAAGCGCAGTACGAGACTGGTGTCGAGATCTCATCAATTTACAGTTGAGCTAGCTAGATGTAGCCGTAAGTTCTATGCTAACAGTTTCTTCCCTCACACTTCTCGTTTGTGGAACTCCCTTCCAGCTCCATGCTTCCTAGCCAACTTTAATCTCCAAAAATTTAAATGCAATGTCAATCGCTAGCTACTGTCTTCCTGGTTACTCTTTTCTTTTCCCGCTCATTAGTAATGTTTCTGTTTTCTATTTGTTCCAAACCCAGTAGACCCTTGAGTCGTAGTGGCTTTGCTGTATTGCTTGGAGTGAAATCGTTTTTTTAAAAAAAGCTAGTAACCTATGTTTTGTAAATGGATGACAGAACAAGGAGTTTGAGGAAATCGAAAAGACAAACATAGAAGACAGAAAGTTGTGGAGAGTCACAAATAATAATAAGAAGAAGCTAAGAGAGAATGTCATTGTAAGCAGCGAAGATCGAACACAAAAACTAGCGAAACCATCTATGTTTCTTAAGCCAGGCGCTCTGCAATAGTCTCCTGCAACAGCAGCAGCAGTAAAAGTATTAATAGACCAAATAGAAGTCGCTGTCATAGCAGTGGAGTTGCAGGTTGAGTATATTAAGAAAGAAGGTTGAAGGGGAAGAGGAATGGCGGGAGGATATGGATTTAAGGAAGGAAAGTGGGTTATTTTTTTTTTAAGACGATGATGATGATAGTTTTACTGGTATGGTGGTTAAGATGGTGGGGTGATACAGAGATTTATGCCATGTGGGTAGGGGTGGTGGTGATGTAGATGGGAATGTGGCTGGGAGAAGGCATGAGTGGTGGAGAGTCTGCTGGAATGACGGGGGCGATGCACGACGCTTTTCCATTAAAACAGCCATATACAAGGTCGTATTGTAACTACTCTAAATATAGATTTACCAATCGTCTCTCTTCCTCTTTTTCTCTTTCTCTCTTCCTCTTTTATTTCTTCTCTCATCTTCTATTTCTCTCATTCTCTACTTTTCTCTCTTTCTCTTCTTTTCCACTACTTTCCTTTTTTCTTCTGTTTATAATATTATTTTCTATTTCTCATTCTCTTTCTCTCTCTTTCTCTCTCTTTCTATTCTATTCTATTCTTTTCTCTTTCTCTTTTTTCTATTCTTTTCTCTTTCTCCCTTTTATATTATTTCATTCTCTTTCTTTCTTTTCTATTTTCTCATTCTCGCTATTCTATTTTCCCATTTTCTTACTTTCTACAATATTTTCTCATTTTCTTTCGCAGTTTTTTTTTTGCTTTTTCTTTCTTTCTTTTTTATTTTCTTATTCTCTTTCACTCGTTTCTATTTTCTCATTATATTTCTCTCTTTTCTTTTCTTTTTCATTCTATTTCTCTTTTCTATTTTTTCATTCTCTTTCTTTCTTTTGCATTTTCTCATTCTCTTTCTCTATTTTCTCATTCTCTTTCTTTCTTTTCTATGTTCCCATTCTCTTTCTCTGTTTTCTATTTTCTCCTTCCCTTTCACCCTTTTCCATTTTCTCATACTCTTTCTATCTTTTCTATTCTATTCTCTTTCTCTCTTTTCACTCCCTTCCTTCTCTCCTAATTTATTCCCTTCTATCTCTCTTTTCTCCTGCTCTTTATCTATCTTTCTTTCTCTTGTTACTCTCATTCTTTCTTTGCGCTTTTCCTTCTCTTTTCCCACTCACAATTTTTCTCTTTTTCTCTGTTCCCCTCTCTCCCCTCTTTTCTTCTATAATTATTTTCATTTTTCATTTTTTACTTCTTCCTTTTTCTTCACAAGTTTCTTTCTATTTCTGTCTATGTTCTTTTATTTCGATGCTTTATTTCTTTTTTCTTTCTTCGCCTCCTTTTTTTTACTGCGTTTCTTTCTTTCTTTCTTTCTTTCTTTCTTTCTTTCTTTCTTTCTACACTCCTTTTTTCTCTACATTTCTGCGTCTCTCGTTCATATTTTTCTTTCCTTTGCTTTCTCTTTTTATTACCTTATTTTCTGTCTCACATCTTTTCTCTCTCATTCTCTTTTTTTCAAATTTACCTCTTCTTTTCTCACCCGTTTCTATCTTCACGTTGTCCTTTCATTTTCTCTGTCCGTTTTTACTATCCCCATATGTTTCTCTAAGAGAGAGAGAGAGAGAGAGAGAGAGAGAGAGAGAGAGAGAGAGAGAGAGAGAGAGAGAGAGAGGGGGGGAGAGAGAACAGAGAAGGATCGTGAATGAGGAAAAGAGAGATTGAAAGTGGGAGCTAATTTAACAGAGATGAAGAAAGACAAAAGAAACGAGTTGGCAAGACAGAAACAGAGACAAAGAGAGAGACTAAAATGAAGTTGGAGAGGATTATGAAAAACTGGGAGATTGCGATAAAAAGATAAGTAGAAAGAGGAAGAAGGAAATATATTTGAGAAGGAAGAGAGCGTGATAGAAAAAGGAAAACGAAGCTGTGAGTAGAGAGATAGAGAAAGAGAGACAGAGAGAGAGGGGGGGGTGTTTGAAAGATATTAAAAGACGAAAGAAGTGATAAAATCAATGTAAATAAAATATATTTCATATTTTCTTTCTCTTTCTTTTCTATTTGAATCTTTCCTTTCATTTGCCGTTTCACTCACTCTCTCTCTCTCTCTCTCTTTCACTCTCCTCTTCACCAGATTTCTTTCTTCTTTGCTCAATTTCTTTTCTTTACTCACTTTATCTCTTCGTCACCCGCTTTTTCTCATTTCTTCACTCAATTTCTCCCTATTTTTCACTCACTTCCTTTTCACTCACTCCCTCTTCTTCGATCTCTCTCTACTTCATTCAATCACTTTCTCTTTTTCACTCACTTTCTCTTCCTTCTTCAATCACTTTTACAAACTTACCTTCTCTCTCTTATTCTCCATTGTCTCTCTTCTTCAATAAACTCTCTCTTAGTCACTCATTTCACTCACTCTATCTTCATTCACTCACTCTATCCTCATTCACTTTCTCTTTTTTCACTCTCTCTCTCTTCTTCATTCAATTTGTCCTTCCTTTTCATTCTTTCATTCTCTTTCTTCTTCACTCAATATCTCTATTCTTCACATTCTCTCCACTTTCTTTTTCAAACTTATTTATTCTCTCTCTCTTCTTCATTCGTGCTCAACTTCTTAGACATATTCACAATTACAATATCTTTTGCTAACTTATAATATAATATAATAAATGTATAGACTTGGGCATCTTGCATTGGGTGATCTGAAAAAGTTTTCTTTTTCTTTTTCTGTTATTTCTACAACTAGAACACCACAGTCTAACAGAGTCACCGAATTGATTATGAAGGTCATGTATTAACACAAGAACAGACGAGATTTGAAGAAAACTGGCTTTTTCTTCTGAAAGAAACTACCTTTTGTGGACCAGATACACGGAGACTTTACGCTAAATCTCATGATTATAACGTTTTAGTTGAGCAAATGAAAACGTAGGAGAAAGAATAATTTACGGAGAAATTTGAAAAACCATCGGATGTAACACCTGAGGAAGACAAGAGAAGGTGTAGACAAAAACGCTTTTGTTTTTGCGTTTTTTAAGATGAATGTAAAGGTCCCTCCGAAATATGTGGAAATAACGAATATATATATATATATATATATATATATATATATATATGAAGAAAAATATACGGAAAAAACAAACAAAAATCCTTATATGCAATTATGCTGTTTTAATGTTAATATAATTTCAACGTCGGACGTTTCGGTCTAATAAACCATCTTCAGGATATATTCATAAAATATAATATATATAATTAACATTATCAATTCAACATGACAAAGATATGAATATGTCCTGAAGATGGTTCATTAGACCGAAACGTCCGACGTTGACATTATATTAACATTAAAACAGCATAATTGCATATAAGGATTTTTGTTTGTTTTTTTCCGTATATTTTTCATCATACTGTCCGATCTATATCCACATATTTGCTTATATATATATATATATATATATATATATATATATATATATATATAGTCATCCACTGTTTTGCTGCATCACAGTTCGTGTGGCTAGACATCCGATTGCCTCAAACCGCGATAGAAGCCCGACTGAATTGGCATCAGTCGGAGATTTTAACCCTGTGCTATCAGCGCTTGGTAGCAAGCTTCACACTTTCTCTCTCCTTCTCTCTCTCTATCTCTCTTTCTCTCTTTCACACACACAAGTACAAACACACACACGTCCAAACACACACTCAAATATATATATTTAATATTTAACTAATGGCAGAAGATAAAACTCGATCTGCTAGCTTCAGCTTCATACCCGAAACGTAAACAACGGTCATTTTTGAGAGGATTTTTTTTTATCCGGGTTTATTTCTTGCATATAATAAATGTGATGATCAGTGTGTCACTCTGTCAGACTTTTTCAACTTAAAGAAATTACTGCTCTCAAATTATAATGTTTCAAAATAAAATTGTCCATGTTTTCAACTTTACTCCTAAAGACGCTAACCCCCAACATATTTTACCATTTTGAAATCAGGCCGATTCCGTGAGCAAATGAAAATCCACAATCCCGAAATTTTAGATTCCCAAGTTTTCATTACTGCGACTATTTTCGGCGATTTTTGCGATTTGGAAATAAATTTGGGAATAATCGAAAGTCATTGTGAATATGAAATTGTCTTTAAATTAAGTGGCGGCAGAAAAATTATCGTTGAACTTTTAAAAGGTAAGCTTAAATATTAATGCAATACTTAAATGCAGAGATCAATTTTCTTCTGTAGTTTATTGTTGCCTGTCGCATTTACTCCTCCGTGTCTATTGTGATGAAGGCCCAATCAAGAACCCTCCGCAGGAGCTAGCTTAGATGCCACCCGATAGGACAGCTTTTAAACTAGTATTGCTATAAACGTTATTTTTATTGGTTACTAGGTAAAAGGGGAAAAACTACTAAAGGCCACAAGGAATAGGACAATGTGGAGTACCATGATCGACCAGGTCATGAAGGGACGCGGCACACAGATGTAGTGTCTTCAGAACATTTGATGGTATGGTGCCAAATTCGCTTTGCAAAAAAGAAACAACCGTCATGCCAAACAACACAAGTGTTATATCCAATTGGTACAAATTCCTCTGCATCGTCACTGCATTCCTGAAAATATGTAAAAGTACTTTTCAATGATTTATTTTATTTCTGCGATCATTTAAAATGCATGATTGAGATTAAAGTGTAAATGTTTAGTCAAGTAGGCTCTTGGAAACGTTTCACGTTCCTTTCGCACAGCCAACGCAGTAGCGTCTGCATTTGGAGACACTGCCATTGTTAAAACGGTGTTTCTCGTGTTGAAGGGACCCCGGAGAATTTATAGGCCCGCAATTACTGAAAAAAGCGCCGAAACATTTTGCAGTTGTTGACGACAGCGTCAACACTTCCCGACAAATTAAGTTGAAGCGTTCGTATTTGTCTTTGTGTTGACAAGCATATCTCGCTTAGTGACGCGCTCTCTCTCTCTTTTAAGTTTTCCTTTGACTCTCCCTCTCATGCCGTCTCACGCACGCGTGTGTATGCACACGCGCTTTCTCTCTCTCTTGCACACACACACACACACACACACACACACACACACACACACACACACATATATATATATATATGGTGGACTCTCCCGTCATATTCGATGTATGAGGGTCAAGCAGCTCAGTTCCGAGGAACCGACAGCCAGACACCAGCACATATGATTTGATTATAGGGATGAAGGCTTTGTGCAGAAGCAACCAGACTTTTTGAACTGTGTGTGTGTGTTTGTATATCCCGGGTGTAAAAGCAAAATTTTCTAAATCGTATAACATCATAATTGGTCATCCCACGAAATGTTTAATATCTAAAAAAACACTAAACTAATTGAATTTCTTTTCCCCAAGTTTTCAGATAAGACGTTTAGCCATCATGATACCATTTGACTTAAAAATCACTGGAAAACTTTGGGTTATTCAGCTAGACAGAGAACAGGTCAAAATTATTTTGTGTCAGCCCCACTTTCTTCTCAACTGAGCAATGGTGAGAAGAAAAAAATAATTCATGCCTTCAGTAATGGTATCAACATTCATATTCTGGCTTCCATTCAAGAACCATCAAGAGAACGGTAAATAAATTTAAAAAAGCGTGAACAGCAGAGAGGAAAACTATATCAGGAGATCCCGACAGGTAGCGGGATCATCATTTCAACTTAGAGCTAAAGAGATCAATTAGAAAAGATCCAACTCAATTCATAAGACGTTTGACATGTGAAAGAGGAATTTCATCTATGAGAGTCCAAAGAGCAATGAAAAAATATTTGAAAATTAAATCATACATGAAACGTGTCAGGTACCTTGTTACACCAGGACAGAAAGTTAGAAGGTTAGAGAGGGTGAAGATCATCTTGAATAAGTTGGAAAATCATCCTGGAATACTATATATCAAAACATTATTTTCAATCCTTCATGAGCTTCCAATTCTTAGCTTTGACTAATTAATTATGAACATGTCATTTCCTTTATGATAAATTTCATCAAGATTCTTCTGTTAAGCTTAGAAAGTAATTATACGTTCTTGTTGATCAAAGAAGTGTTCAAGCGTGCTATAAAAACCTCGGTGAATTCCAGTAAGATATCTTTAATTATTCCTACGATGCAACGTTTCAAAGCTTAATCAAACAAATGGAAAATTATGCTTTTACACAATTTGAAAAATGTTGCTGTTACACCCGGTATATATATATATATATATATATATATATATATATATATATATATATATATATATATATTATTTCATACAGAAAAATACTTAAATGTATTTATACATAACAACCGTGGTGTTTGTCTTTTATCGCCGACTTCGAAGTTTCGTAGAAACATCCACTCTTCAAGGGCCCATTAATTAAATAAATCTATTTCCGATTTCTGATTCCCGCGTTTTTTACGTTTTAATTGTTGAGTCTTTTCAATTCCGTTATGGTCATGAGTTTTACATTTGCTTGCGTGTTCGTTCATAAGCGTAATATATTTCCAGTTATGAATTTGAAAAGTGGATGTTTCTACGAAACTTCGAAGTTGGGGACAAAGGAAAAATTCCAAGGATTGATATGCACAATTACAGTTAAGCAATTTTCTGCATAAATACTATCAACGCTCTATTTTTTAACATTGAGCACTACATGAAAAAATCGGTCTTTCCTTAAATTTTGTATTGTTATAGTCTTAAATTTCCAATGATTACAGTCTTTAATCGTCCTTATATATATATATATATATATATATATATATATATATATATATATATATATATATATATATATATTCAAATAATGACAATAAATACAACCAGGGCCCGATTATGATCTTTTGATACTTATAGACTAATTAAATTATGTTCCCCATCAGATGGAGCCATTCTCGTAACATTTACATAACTTGAAATAAAATTATTGCAAATTTTTTAAATAAACTAGAATATCTATCTTTTGTTTATCAATAAAAATATTTAGGAAATACTTACTTTTTAACAGACCCGCAGTAAAAAAAAAAAAATAATTTTTTTCTATTTCCAAATGTTATTCTACTTTTCTTTTACTTCCTTCATTGTTTTAATTTTCTCTTAATAATTGCCTCAGCACACATACACACACACACACACATACACACACACACATATATATATATATATATATATATATATATATATATATATATATATATATATATATATCTGTGTGTGTGTGCTTATCCACTGTTATTTATGCTGAAAAATTAAGTTTTACTATCTTGATTTTTAATTTGGTAGAAGACATCAGAACTTATAGTAACTTATACTTAATATGAATTCTTTCTCAATTTTTTTAACAGGATAATAAGTGTAGATAGGCTCACCTGTTGTCCGGTTCGCATTTCTTCCAGGTCTATTGAACAGGAGTAGAGGTTCATCCTTGTTTCCTCTTCAGGATATGGTTTTCTTTTTCCTATATTAGTTGTATCCATTCCAAACTCTTGCAGCGAGGAATCTTTTCTCCTGGAAAATTCGCCAGATATCTTTAGCCTCTGTGAAACCAACTTGAATTCTTCAATTGCTACCAATGAATTCTTGGTTCCAGGGTATGTTCCCCTTTGCTGAAATGATTCCAGCATTCACATGCATGGCCTTGGTGTTTACATCTGGGATAATTTGCCGATGGCCAGAGAATTGTCTCCCGAGGTCTCCTGACTCCTCTTTTATGTGCTTCCGTCTTTCGCTGTCAGGTATCTCTTTTTCTATTATCGCTCCCCCTCTTCCCAAGACTGCAGTATAGAAAAAGGCAATTTCTCACCATTCATCTACAAATATCTTTGTCTTCAGTGACTTTAATGCTCACCACGACACGTCGTTGAGACATTCTAAAGATACTGATGATGTCGGTACACAGACATTAATTTTTTCCATAGCCCAAAATCCCTCATTCAAATCGTAAACTTCCTTACTCGTTTCCCGAGCCAAACCGAGCGACATGCTTCTCTGTTGAATTCTATCCTCACCCCGCTATTGCCAAGTTTCACAACACTGCCCTCTATTGATTTTTAACTATTCTTCAACTCCAAGCATCCTTTAAACAGGAACCCACTATCCATAAAAACTCTTTCTAGTACCAGCATACTGATTGGAACTCATTCCGAGATTTTCTTCGTGACGCCCATTGGACTTATATCTTCAATCCCCAAATGAAAATTACGCTACTGAGGTTTCTTCTTGGGTCAAAACCGACATAAACGCTTTTATCCCTTCTCAGAAATACTAAACTGCAATCGTCTCTATGGTTCACACCAGTATGCTCGACCGCCATAGCCCACAGGAACTGTTACAGTTTTTGTGTATATGTATGTATATATATAACTAGTGAGTTAGTTCAAATGCCTTGACTCGCTTTATAGTCTACCAATAGAAGGTTAACCAATCAGAAGACGCAGAACATTCTGTCCGTCGTGTATAAAGGCGTGCTATTTTTGTTCACTCTACCCGAATGTCCAGTCCAGCTAGTCAGGCGAAGATGAACAGAAGGAAGTACTACGCTCTGCTACTTTGCTGCGATATCCACTGCTAAGCTGAACAACGCTTTCCTACTGTCTTCGAAATATTCACTGCTAACCTCTGGATTCTATGCTCGAAGACGACCGTCATGATGAACAACATTATAACAGGAACCACTATCCCCGGCTATACCAGAGTGACAACTTTCGTCATAACAGGTGCCTATTTGCTACTGTTCGTAACAAATGTAAACCAGTCCTCGAAAAAGCTAAGTCGCTATTTGCTGAGAGAATGAGGAACTGCATAGCGTCTAAAAACTTTGGCTCTCGTGCCCTCTGGAGTCCCTGTAATGGTAAATAAATAAGTGCAAGGTTTCTGTCGTCTCACTTCAATTGATTTGAGATATTATCATCTTCTGCTGATAAAGCTGAATGCTTTGCCCGTAAGTTTTCCTCAAAATCGACTGTTGAATCATTTGGATTATCCCTGCCTAACTTTCCACTTAGAACTGATTCGCTGTTGAATGATATGAATATAACACCTTCCATGGTTTCTCCTGTCATCTCTAATCATAATTCACACAAAGCATGTGGACCTGATGGCATCCCTGTTATAGTCATTGTGTGCTCCCAAACTGGCTCATGTTCTCTCTAAACTGTATAATAATTGCCTAGCTGTCTCCTGCTTTCCTGCAAGAAGTCATCATTTGTCGTTTCAGTTTATAAGAATTCTGGTGAATCATCTAACCCATCCAACTATCGGCCTGTTAGCTTTTGAGGAAACTCCCAGAAGCCCTAATCAATCCATAATGGGTTAATCATCTCTTTTCTCAGACAAGCAATACGGCTTTCATTTCCCCATATCAAATGCTGATGTACTAACGATAATTGCGGAAAGTGTTTATCATGCTCTAGATAAAAAACGGTAGCACTGGACATCTCGAAAGCCTTTGAAAAGTCTGGTATTTAGGTCTTCTCCACGTTTTTGAGTTGATCCAGTTGTTCCTATGAAACCATGTAATGAAAGTTGGCCTGAACGACCACAGATTTACATCTTTTGTACTAACGTGCCTGAGGGAGAGTCATCAATAGTAGACGGGTATCCTCGAATACGAATGGCCAGCTATTATCTATCTATCTATATATATATATATATATATATATATATATATATATATATATATATATATACTGGGGAAAAAGTATGACAAAGCGTAAAAAGTTTTCGTGTCATGCTTTTTGTCCTTTAGGACTTCCTCGGACTAAATTTATTATGTTGGTACGACTACACATGTGCACAAATGAGGGATGCTGGGAATTTTACATTTAATTTTGTTTTTTAATCTAGCCGATTTCATTTAGATTTTTTTTCTTTTTCTTTCCATCACTTATATATGTGCTAGACTCTCCCGTTGATTTCGACGTATGAGGATCCGAGAACCGCATTCAGTTTTTATGTTTTGTCGTATGTGACACTCTCAGTCCCGCTAGTGAACTGCATACAAGTCCACATATTGTGCAACAGTGAAGATCTCTGCTCATAGCAACAGGAATATTTACTGACACTTTTCGTCGTTGTCTTTCGTTTCTTAGTCAGTCAATAAGACTGATTGTAACATTGTTTATATCACTCTAGCATAAATATCTCTACTTATTTCTATTGACGGCAACTCGCTTGAAGTGAGTATGAGTTACATTTCTAGTTGAGAGGTTGTCTTTATACATGAGCGATAGTTGTCCAACAGTCCTTTATCGAAGCTGGCTAGACTTTAGGCATTCTGTCATCACTCAGCCTTGCAACATGACCAGTCCATTGAAGTTGTGACTGCATCAGGAAAGTCTCAATTCCGCCAATGTTGCATTTTGCTAAAAGATCAGAATTGGGCACGCAGTCGCCAAATTCTGAGCCGTACAACATTGTATACAAAACGGTTGGTCTATAAAGTCATATATTGATGTCCAATTTGATACCGCTCCCATTCCATAGGGGGTGGCGAAACTTCCCAAATGCACTTATAGCTTTGGCGTTCCGATTTGATATTTCATTATCAAGGGATGCATTTGTATTCATTTTACTTCCTAAATATGTAAATGACTTCGAATATTTCAAGTTCTTCCATTCGATCTGTATAGGAGTGTCTGGGAATATATAGATATAATATTGATAATTCAAATAATGATTAAATCTACAACGTAACATTGTTTTATTTTGTTTTTTTTTAAAGCGATGAATATAGGATGATTACAAAGTTCGATATAGTGCAGGGATTCTAAAAACGCTTTAAAACCTTTCGAAAGCTTTTAAAATCCTGGCAATATTTCTTCTTTTTTCCCCTCACTTTTCTTTCTTGTACTCTGTATATTTGGAGAAATTTGTCAAATAGATTATTCAACGCTTCTCTCTGCTTTTCCACGTGTCCTTTGAATTTTAAATTTTCCAAACCTTCTTTCGTTGTTATGTGTATATACTAAAGGTTTAAGCTGTTTCTTTCCAGTTATTAGTAGTTTCTTTTGTATCAAGGACGGATTTTTGTAAAGAAGCGAAAGTTTGATCATGTGTGTCCGTCCATCCGTGTGTGTGTCTATGTGCGTGTGATTAGTGTAACAGTGAGCGACTCGGAAAGGAAAACTGGCAAGACGCATTCGAATTTCGACCGTGTTTCATTGCATTCACTTTCTTTAAAATACTCTTGAAAAATATGTGAATCGATCTCTTCTCTCTTCATTGTTAAATAACAGGGCTGACTAGTTTTTCACGCTTTAGAGATGGCAACTGATCTAGAAGGAGGACAAGTCTAAATATAAAACTGCCTGAAATGGGTTAGATTTTAAATTTTGCCCTAGACTCACCACAGCTACTATGGCTGCAGTACACTTGCAGTTATCTTGATGCATTACAGAACACTTGATGTGACGTATGCGTGCGTGTGTATATGTATGCGTGTGTGTGCGCGCGCCACGCATAACCACCACCAGTTTCTTTGTAGCACGTGGAATAAACTCACACCGAATGAACGACTTTCTCTGTTGGATTCTCTGCCGTCCAATTATACACGGCCTTTTTTCTTTCTTGTTTCTCAGTATTAATACGCAATCTCGCTCTCCCGGTGCATTCTCGCCGGACACACATCTGGCTTGGCGCCACGAAAACAGTCTCAACGCTTTATCTTGCAATATTACGCATTCCAATAAGACATTTCTATCGGGATGATTTCTTTACGAAACGTCGCAAGCCTCTCACAGCCCTATCGCTGTTCCCATGAAAAGCGTTCAGGCGAACTACAGGGTGGTCCGAAAATCTTGTCACCTATATATAATATAATTTTCTATTTCAGATCACTGACACGAGTTCCTTACAGACCTTCTCGATGTGTGACAGCCTCAATGTAAGTGTCCTTTGTATTACTGTATTACTTGTTGTTCTATTGTTCTCGTTACTTTTTAGTGGGGGGGTAACAAGACTTTCGGACCACTCTGTACATTCTTTCGTGACACTAATTCTAACCTTCACGGTTAAGGCTTACCAAGTCAATTACATTGTACTGAACCACGTCCATTCTCTTCATATTCCATTGGTGAGATGTAAGTTCCATTCGAACATCTTCTTCTCACACACCGCTACTATATGCAACCGACTCCCACAAGGATGCTTAACCTGTTCAAGTTTAGGGTTAACCGGTATTTTCCACAAATAGCCACATAATCTGTGCCCCTTACTTATTACTGTGTATTGGTTGCCGTACGATCACCAAAAATTAAGCAACGTCAAGCCTGGTTAGTACCTAGATGTGTGACCGCTTTGGAATACCAGGTTTTGTAAGCTTGGATGTGCAGGTGGTGTAATAGATAATGGCTCAGAATTGTTAATCGGAGAGCAGAGTTCCAGTTCTAGTTGGGTTCGTTATATTCACTTATGCGTAAATACCCTTGGGAAAGGCATGAATCCACCTCTTCTTCCCCAAGTTATGGGTTAATTAGTAAGACGTATCACCAAACGATTATAAATAAAAAAGAATAAAATAAAATGGCGTACAAAATATATAGATTTTGGCATTAAATAACCTATAGAGGTCGATATGCCGCTAAACAAAAACAATCAACGAATCATCTTTAAAATGTATCACGCATAGTCAGCGTGAAATGATGAAATTAATTGACGGGAAAAGATTTTAAATATCCCGTTATTTGGGATACATTAACATTTTCTCAATGTCTCTGCATTTTATTGCAATTTGGGTTAATCATTTTAAGTGTAGACCTGAAGGAGGACGTTAATGATATATAGACAAAGATTTGTTTTTAATTTTACATATAGTGATATTACACGGAAAATAATATAAAAAAGTATTTCAGAATAATATGAATCTTCCATATGGTCTGTGGGTTGGATGAAATACTGCAGGGTGCATTCATATTTGACACAGATTTTAATTCGCTAAGCATTGATTTAGAGAATCATTGGTGTGTGATGCAAGATTATTCGTGGAATCTTAACGAAACACATTTTCAAGGCAAGTATGGATCTTTGTGGCACGTCCAAGGCAGATAACGAACATGCTGGAACGTTACGACATTTCTAAGGCAATGAAAGTATATGTTTGATCCTTTTGACATATTCAAGTCAAGAAAGTTAGATGATGGAATTTTATGGTATTTCCAATGTGAGAAAATTAGATGCAGGATTTCTGCAAAATTTTCATTGGGAATATGCTATGGTCTGGATCTTTATATTTCCATAAAAGGGAAATTATGTGGTGGATTTTTTATGACATTTGCAGGAAAGGAAGTTATATTCAGCGGTTTCCAAAGCGTGAAAGTTAAATTATGGATCTATATATGTCTAAGTTTAGAAAGATGGATTTTTATGTTTTTTCCATTTTAAGACAATTACGAGATAGATCATTATTGCATTTACAAGAGAAAGAAGTTTCTTTAAATTTTAGAACTTTATGGCATTTCCAAGGCAAATAATTTATATGATGGATCTTTATGGCATTTCCAAGGCAAATAATTTATATGTTGGATCTTTATGACATTTCCAAGGCAAATAATTTATATGATGGATCTTTATGAGTTTCCAAGGTGAGAAGGTAACATGATGGATCTTTAAGGCATTTTCAAGGCAAGGAATTTACATCATCGATGTTATATCTTTCTATGGTGAAATCTTTATGTTTTTCCAAGATAAGAAAGTTACCTGATGGATCTTTATGGCATTTACTTGGCAACGATGTTAGTAAAATATTGGATCTTTCTGCCATTTTCAAGACATAATGGATGATTATTCGGTTCGAAAGGGGGAGAGTTACCTGATGGATCTTTCTGGCATTTCCAATGTAAAGAAGACGATGAAATATTGGATCTTTCTGGCATTTCCAAGACATGATGGATGATTATTCGGTTCGAAAGGGGGAGAGTTACCTGATGGATCTTTCTGGCATTTCCAATGGAAAGAAGTCGATGAAATATTGGATCTTTCTGGCATTTCCAAGACATGATGGATGATTATTCGGTTCGAAAGGGGGAGAATTACCTGATGGATCTTTATGGCATTTCCAATGTAAAGAAGTCGAGGAAATATTGGATCTTTCTAACATTTCCAAGACATGATGGATGATTATTCGGTTCGAAGGGGAGAGAGTTACCTGATGAATATTTATGGCATTTCCAATGTAAAGAAGTCGATGAAATATTGGATCTTTCTGGCATTTTCAAGACATAATAGATGATTATTCGGTTCGAAAGGGTGAGAGTTACCTGATGAATATTTCTGGCATTTCCAATGTAAGGAAGTCGATGAAATATTGGATCTTTCTGGCATTTCCAAGACATGATGGATGATTATTCGGTTCGAAAGGGTGAGAGTTACCTGATGAATATTTATGGCATTTCCAATGTAAGGAAGTCGATGAAATATTGGATCTTTCTGGCATTTCCAAGACATGATGGATGATTATTCAGTTCGAAAGGGGGAGAATTACCTGATGGATCTTTATGGCATTTCCAATGTAAAGAAGTCGATGAAATATTGGATCTTTCTGGCATTTCCAGTACGCATTCTTTTTAATAATGGGATCCTATAGAATATGGTGACGAACAATGAAACAGTACTAAAGAAGAATTATTAATTTGACAGCATTTTTATCCTTCAAACATGTCGGTAATCTTTGATGAAACTTTTAGAAGAAGGAAATATTCGCAGAAAAAAATCGTATGTCCAAAGGACTTTTGTATGAATTGAACATTAACTTCAGAATTTAGCATCACTTGTTCAATGCCTGTTGATAAACATCACACTTGTTACTCTATTCACATAGATTTTGATCATGATTATTAATATGCATTTGTCAGTTTGGGATTTGTTATTGATTTTTCTGTATTTGAGTCTATATAAATGAGAATGTCTACAGACGTATAAATAAAATATTTCTTCGTGGATTACGTTCTTTTCGTTTGAAAATGCCTGATTTACTGACGTGCGTTACATTTGTGTTAATGTTTCTCCGACTGTGTTTGTGCGAATTTGTGTGTGTGAATTCATTCAGTTTTACCGTAAATCAATAGTCATCCAGCCGATTTCACATATCATTCGTAAATGATGTTCTCAGTTTGATTCTTAGTACGTTTGATCGTACTAGACCAAGCTAACTTTATATAAAGCTTTTTTTCTTAATATTAGGTTTTCACACATGAAATGACGCACATTATAGGAAATGAATAAAACGCTCCTGAAATGTTTAATAACTATTTAATTGAAATAGGCACCATCTTGATGAATGACTGTTCTCCAACGTACCTCTAAATTCTTGACCCCATCTTTGAAAAAATTCTCACCCTTTGATGTGATAAGCTGTGCAAATGCTTCAATTAACTCTTCCTTAACGGGTAATATTTTATTGTGTATGAAAAGCTCAAAATGCTTCAATAAGTGATAATCAGTAGGAGAGATATCAGGTGAATATGGAGGATGAAGCAAAATGTCATAGTTCAGGCTATGCAGCTTTTGGACAGTTGATTAAAAAGCGTGTGGCTGTTCGTTATCATGCAGCAAAATTGGGCCATTACTATTCACAAGTCTAGCATGTTTCTTTTTCAATTTTTGTGCATACACTCAATTTCTCCACAATAAGAGGTTGCTGCTATTGTTTTCCCTTGAGGCAAGAATGAATAACCTCTTTGAAAGACCCCCATGCAGTAACCATTAACTTGTATAGTTTTGGGGTATTGTTTTAGTGATGCACTTGCATCTTACCACTGGTTTGTACTCATGTAGTAAGATTACTCGACATTGTTTTATTGTAATCATTTTCATTGAGCTTATCAGTAACAATATATCGAAGGAAAAATTATCTGGAAAGAAAAAGAGTCTGGAATAAATCATGATTTTTTTATATTCTAAGGAGGTTACTTTGTTAGAAAACCGGATCAATAACCAAACCAAAAAAATGTGTCATTTCATGTGACAATGTAATACTAATTGACTCCCAAAGCCTAAGAGTCACTCAAAGTTACCAAATGAAGTGTGAGATATAAGAGGAGGAGGTAGAATTTGAGAACATGAAGAATAGGTAACTGTTGACCCTTGATTATAGAGATCGAGGAAACATCAACGCGTGTGTCTGTTTCACGAAGTAGCAGTTCTTTAGAAACATCTGTCTGAATGGAACTTCTTCCTGGTAAATGGAATACAGAGGAACCGAGGATGACTTCAATCCGTGGATGTAACATGGTGAATCTTAGCTGTATATGTCTGAAGTGATGGGACTAAAGAATAGAGCTCGTCTAAACATTCACTGTGCTAATGTATCAATTGGCGTTTGTCATTGCACCTGTGGAAAAATAAGTCATGCTCCACAAGGTCGCGAAAAAGTCCTTGAATTCTATAAAAACTGGAAAGTGATGATTGTGTAGCTCCAGCGCAGATATGAGATCAGTGCTCAGATTTTGGTTTAATTTGTCTCTTGTATGATAAAGATAGCATCAGTTCTCCTATATGTCACTGAACACTGAATAATCTCCTTAGAAGGGACTTGAAGCAACAGAAATGCAGTTCTACTGAAGGATGCTGAGAATACCATGGACCAAACATGTGAGTAACGACGAAGTTTTTGAGAAAATGGAAACAAGAAGAACACTTAAACTTAACATCAGAAAGAGACGGTTGAAATTAATACGTCACATAATGAAGACAGAGAGCTTGGAGAATTTGACACTCACAGGACAGATTTAAGGTATGAGGGACAGGGGGGACAACGCATAATCTGCTTAGCGAACTTGGGCAAATGGATGACAGAACAGGCTTCAGGAGAGATAACAAAAAGACGAAATTTATTAAGAACTAGAAATGACATGAAATTGTGGAGAGCCATGATCACCAACATCCCGAATGGACAAAAATGAAAAGTAAAACATAGCAGAAGGAGCCAGGTGATTTCTGGAGTCGAACAAGAAACATATGATTTCCCATCATTTTGAGCAATGAATCATATATACTGTATGAGTTCCACTTGAGGTTTCAGGTGAGCTTGAGTCCCAATAGATGTTCAAGGTAAGGAGATTCATTGAAAGTTCAACCGTTCATCATGACGTGAGAAAACACGGGCTCAACACGCTGGTGATGAAATGATACTAGCTTTTGCTAACTTGCGCGCAAAGCCGTTTATTTAAGAAATAATGAAAGAGCTGGGCGCTTATTACATATATTCTTGGGTCAAAATGGTTACGTCGCCATATTCTGCAAAGAAAGAGTTTACTGCCAATGCCCATCGAGATACGCATGTTAATCGTAATGCTAATGCATGTTGATGTATTAGAGAGAGAAATTTATATTCTTTACTTCACGTAAATCTGTGGAGAAAAAAAAAGAAGACATTGTTTACATGTCTCAATTGCGCATGTGTCTTAGTTTCTATCTGAATTATTTTTGTTTTCGATAAAGCATTTCAACTGGTTTATTCTCCCCACACCCAAGAAAGAGATACAGAGATGAAGTTTTGAAAGAACAATTTAAGCTAATGCATTATTCAATCCTTTTCGGGTGCAAGGTTATGGGACTGATCTACCAGTAAGCCAATTGGGTTACGTATGAAAACCTGACATTACTAGATTTTGAATCGACTTTTTCCTCATTAGCAATCAATGTTAATCCTGCTTATTTTTAAACTAGTCCAAAATGTCGTAAGAATTCAAATTGGAAATTACAATTGCTGGTTTTTCCAAAATAGCACAATCTACCTAATCAGGTGTTTGTGGCATTAGGTAAACTTTTAAACAGTCTTTTTTCTATAACAATATCGATATTTTTGTGTGCGTTTGCATCAACTTTTTAAGAATCTGATGTGCTATTTCTTACGATACATTGACACATATTCGAAATTTTAAATTATAAATAAAATAAAAATATTTTTATGAAGATGCATAGAATATAATAAAAAAAACCTTTCTATGCAATAGTGAAAGAAGTAAACATTTTGTGAAAGACATATTCTTATTTATAATTTAAACAAAAAATCCAATAAGAGCCAAACGTTTTACAATGAATTCCAATTGTTAAAGTTAATGCTAAGAAAACGAATATTTGTCTTTCCACCCTTCCTTAAACTTTTATTTATTTAATTTGTTTGTTCGTTTGTTTGTTTTTTTTGTTTGTTTGTTTGTTTCTTTCTTTGTAATACTCCTCTTTTCCTCCTTCGTTAAACGTTAACATTCAAATTCTTTCTTTCTTTCTTTCTTTCTTTCTTTCTTTCTTTCTTTCTTTCTTTCTTTGTAATACTCCTCTTTTCCCCCTTCGTTAAACATTAACATTCAAATTCTTTCTTTCTTTCTTTCTTAATTTCTTTCTTTCTTTCTTTCTTTCTTTCTTTCTTTCTTTCTTTCTTTCTTTCTTTCTTTCTTTCTTTCTTTGTAATACTCCTCTTTTCCCCCTTCGTTAAACATTAACATTCAAATTCTTTCTTTCTTTCTTTCTTTCTTTCTTTCTTTCTTTCTTTCTTTCTTTCTTTCTAATACTCCTCTTTTCCTCCTTCGTTAAACGTTAACATTCAAATTCTTTCTTTCTTTCTTTCTTTCTTTTCAATCTTCTCTATATATTGATAGCGAGGATGGCTTCATTTTTTTCAGAATACTCGTATACAGGTTTAAAGTATTCTGTTGTTACTTTATGTTCTATTACTGTTGCCTTGTGTCAGATTAAGATAAATTTAAGAATTACATGATGCCTACTTGATGGCCGAGAGAGTTGCATATTTCCCTCATCTGTCACCAGAGAGCGGTGTTCAAGCCCAGTTATAAAGCTCGTAATGTTAACCTCAAAGCATGTACTTCCTCCTTACATGGACTGTACGCGCTATACGGTCTTTCTAGTCACATTTCTTTTTGTGCTCTACTAAACTAAGCCGAGGAAATATCAATTAGAGCCGAAAATAAATTTATTTTCTATCATGGAAAATGCATTCTCTGAAAATATCTTTATAACTCCTCCTACGTCTTATAAAACTGTTTTTTCTTGTGTAATCGTGAACGAATCTCTGGGCACGTTTATATGAACGGGTGGAGTACTTGGTTATTTTGAGGCGGGCAAACGTCTATTATCGACTAATTTATTCGACTACCAGGCGACTAAAGAAATGCGTAGGCAAAAAGTAAAGAGTTGCCTGTTTTTGTTTGTTTGTTTGTTTGTTTGTTTTCTTCCTTTCTTTCTTTCTTTCTTTCTTTCTTTTTAACAACACCTGTTTTGAAAATTCCTCCTTCACATGCGCTCCAAACTGTAACGAGGTTCTGTGCGTGCGCGTCAAAGAAAGAAAGAAACTGAATGAGTTAAAGAAAGGGGAAAAAGAGTAGTATTAGAAAGAAAGAAAGAAAGAAAGAAAGAAAGAAAGAAAGAAAGAAAGAAAGAAAGAAAGAAAAAAAAAGAAAGAAAGAAATAATTGAATGAGTTAAAGTTCAAGGAAGGGGAAAAAGAAGAGTATCAGAAAAAAGAAAGAAAGAATTGAATGAGTTAAAGTTTAAGGAAGGGGAAAAAGAAGAGTATCAGAAAAAAGAAAGAAAGAAAGAAAGAAAGAAAGAAAGAATTGAATGAGTTAAAGTTTAAGGAAGGGGGAAAAGAAGAGTATAAGAAAAAAGAAAGAAAGAAAGAATTGAATGAGTTAAAGTTTAAGAAACGGGAAAAAGAGGAGTATTAAAAAGAAAGAAAGAAATTCAATGAGTTAAAGTTTAAGTAAGTTTTCTTTCTTTCTTTCTTCCTTTCTTTTTTTCTTTCTTTCTTTCTTTCTTTCTTTCTTTCTTTCTTTCTTTCTTCACTCCCATTGTGTTGAGAATTATCTTTCTTAAAAAATTTTAATTTTTTTTTCTCCTTCTGCTGATATTTTTGTTATGTGTCTTTGCATTCTCGTTAATTCTTTTTCCGTTTGTAAAAAATATCCACCCAATTATTTGTTTTCCTTTTTCCTCATTTTCAGGTGGTTATCTATATTCTTTTTTTTTTTCGTTCTCTTTTTTTATTTTAAAATGTCTTTCTCAATACATTTTCTTCTACTTTCAATTTTATTTTAAATTCCTTAAAACTTATCGCTTCCTTCGTTCCTTCCTTCGTTCGTTGCTTGCTTGCTTGCTTCCTTCCTTCCTATTCGTCTTTTACGACTCTTCTCTTTCTTGTGTTTCCGTTTAAGTCAGCTTCTTACGTGTCTGCAAAATGTAACATGTTTCTAGATACTTGGAGGCAGGTTTCCTCACTTCTTGTCAGTCTCCGACTTCCCAGACACCTACTAACGAATAAAGATTTAGTTCAGTGTCTTTCCTCACACACATCAACTTCCACGGTGGCCTGCCTTTGAACAATGTCTATGAAATAAATTACATAATCCAGCGTTCGATCCTCAACGCTTTTTCCACTGTTGTCGCTTAATATTAAGTAATATTGAAGGTATTTTTGCAAAAGTGGAAATTCGGAATTATTTGAAGGACAGATTCTGTTGGAAATATAGATCCGGAAATGCATGCCAATGAGATTGTGGTAAAACAAATGAAACAAAGGATAGGTAAATGCATTCTTTGAATATTAACGTTGTGCCACAGGAATTTTAATAGACCTTCTAAAGAAAGTATTTGACATTTTGATGTGCAGGGTTTTTCAGTGGGTCGCGAGATAAATAGAAAAAGAAAAAAAAGAAAGAGAAATACACAAGTGAGAGCAAAGTGCAGAATATAAACACACCTAAACTCATGGCTAGTTTTACGCCTAGGTAAGCTCGTATTATATATATATATATATATATATATATATATATATATATATATATATATATATATATATATATGTTAGGTTGGTGCAAAAATAATGTCGTTTTCTCACATATGTTACTATGTGAGAAGACATTATATATATATATATTACTGGTGAATATATTTCCAAGAGGATAGAATCCATGTAACAGAGCAGGAATATAATATAAAAGGCCCAGCCACTAATATTCCACGGTTATAATTTATTACATTGGAATCGTAATCACAATCCAATTCATCAGACCTAAAAATTCAAAAAGAAAATATACTCGAAGTTATATATATATATATATATATATATATATATATATATATATATATATATATATATATATATATATACGCACAGACACACACACACACATATATATATGTGTGTGCGTGTGTTTATGTCTGTGTGTATGTTCTGAACAATAAAAAATATTGAGGAATTGAAAAATTAAAATTTCTAGACACACTGGGTTGTATTTGTATTATTTGTCTTATTATTTCAATTAGTTTCCTCGACTAGTTTCGGCCAGCATGGCCATCATCAGGAGAAAAATAAATCTGCCTGTTAGTAGCAGTGAACAACAGGAATGAATGACTTTCTGAAGAAAATGAACTTTATCTGTAGTTTTCATTTGTTTTTGTTTTTTATCGTCAATAATGGTCAGTCCTTGTGTTGGTCAAATGGCCTCTTTTAAGTTGTTTTTTTTTTCTTTCAAGATAGAAGCTGGGTAGATTCATGATACTCTGAATTCCCTTGGTCATTTTGACAGTTTTATTGATTCCTTAGAGGGGAATGTATGTTCATTAAGTATATGTTATCATTTAGTTCTTTGGGAGTGTGTATGATCTGGGTAAGTGCATATATTAGTATGTGTGTGTGTATAAGTGTGTGAACCGAACACCTCCGCAAGCATGTCTCTCTTGTGTGAGTATGGTTTGATTTAAAGGGTTTTATATATATATATATATATATATATATATATATATATATATATATAGATAGATAGATAGATAGATAGATATAGATATAGATGTATATACACACAATACTGGGTATACAATGCCTAAATTGTCGCTACTTTATATATTTTATTTCGCGCATGCGAGTTGTCTGTTTTTGATTTTGTCGACTGCACAGTATAGTAGGGTCAGTTGGGCACCGTCTGTGAGAAAAAGAGCACCATGACGAAATTCACTCCGCCAGAAATTTGGAAACGGCATGCTGTACTGCTTGGCATTCGCGCCGGATAATCCAAGCATTTCAGAGTGTTTTTAATCAGAGGATAGTGCAAATGATTCGGAAAGAGTGAGATGAAGGCGTTTGGAGTGATCACTAGTGATCACGACATTATGCCTCCATTCATCTTCCTACAGGGCTTTAGGCTCAACGAAGAGGCCTATATCGTGCCTTGAGGAGGTAGTGCAGCCCTGGGTCAAGAGGTTGTCAGCTGGAAGATCCTATGCTTGTCAACAGAACTTTGCACCGTGCCACACAATCAGGGGAACACAGTCATGGCTGTCATACAAATTCTGCGACAACATTCTTTCTGGCTACCTGTCTCCCCAGACTGCAGCTCCCTTGATTATTATGTGTGGGGCGCAGTTGGGCAATAAAACTCCTTGTAAGACCAAAAATGAACTGAAGGCAAGGATTATGGCAGCATTCACCATCTGAAAGAGTTCAGGAGATTCAGATGTCGCTTGGAGAGCGGAATTCAAGCCAATGGCGATTTTATGGAATAAATTTACTCTTTAGTATTTGTGTAATTTTGGCAAATATATCTGTTAAAAGTTGATGTCAGCGTTATTTTTATTTTTTCGCAATTTAGACGACAATTTATCCATTGCACCATGTTTTTATATATATATTACTTATTATAAAACGCAGATTGTGTTTGTGTGTGTCTGTACGTTTATATATTGGATCGGATTTCCTACATTTTTCAACCGATTTCAAGAAAACTTCACAGGACTACGTAAAATTACCTTGCGGTGGTTCTAACTGCGCCAAAAATTGGAAAAACACAATTGTTTTTGCATGAAATCAATTTGAAACACGATTAAGAGGCATCACGAGAATGAAAGGGGGACAATTCATATCGAGTTATACTTATTATAAAATCCAGGTTGTTTGTTGTGTGTGTGTGTGTGTGTGTGTGTGTTCGTTTATATATGGGATCGGATTTCCTACATTTTTCAACCGATTTTAACAAAACTTCACTTTTTTTTGGCAGATAGTGTTTCTTATTGTATTGCACACTTTTTTCTTTATTTTTACATTCAGAATGTTTGAAAAATTCCCTTTGCAAGACAATTGTTTATAATAAAATTCTATTCAATCAGTAGACTCATAACGATTGAAAACAATGTTTTTGTTTGAGTTTGGGTTTGACCAATTCGTAAAAAATAAAATAAAATAAAATAAAAAAAAGCTAATTAAGACATGCGTGTCCGTCAACCTTAAACAATAATCTTTGTCAATTTTATTTTTCAGTCTTTATGATGGTCGATACTTGATCTATCTCTTACTGTTACATCCACGGGCAACGCCAGGCTCTACTGCTATTATATATATATAATAGGTAAGTACGAAGTTAGAACATTATCATTGATAACTCTTTCCTCCAATCTGCAGACACTATTCTTAATAGTTGATATAAGGAAAAAATATCATAATCATAAAATCGGTCAATAATTATTTATAACTATTCATCCTTGGACTCATGCGTGCAATTACAAGTAATCCATAATAATATTTTACATGTTGAAATTAAATTTATTATCGACATATGAAATTTTTGAAACTGTTTCTAAATCTTTGAATGTCTTTCAATCATTTCACTTCATTTGCTATCCTCTTCCGCCGCACCTATGAGGCTCGCCGTAGCGTTTGGGAACCACTGATTTAAAGTAACGACATCACTTTTCCATATATCTAAAGGATAAGCATAAACTAGAATTTTGGGGAGGGAAAATTTCACTGAAATATGTTGGAAAATACCAAATTTTCACCTGAAAATAAGAAAAATATGAACTTTAAGCAAAACTATCAAAATATATAAGCAAAAAAAATTTTTAAACTGATACCAGGAGGATATGAGGGATAAATAAGCCCTGCAATTCTGTATATTATATTGGCATTATTTACACTATTTACATTGTTCGGGCTGTTGTCCTCATCTTTGTTGCATAGTCACAACGTTTCGGCCGTTGTACGTTCCGAACTTCTTCAAGTGATTGGAATTTCGAACTGAACTCTTTATTTCGTCCACTGGGGTAGATTGTTTTAATTCTGCGTGCCATGATTCTTCCGGATGTATCCGGTTATCTTTACCTTTAACTCAAATCTTCAAGTTTTTGTTCACCTTTGCAGTAGCCAGATATTGAACTCAAAACTCTTTGAGTCAAAAGCACTGGATACAACCAACGCTTTTATCTACTGTGACAAGGAGACATGTCGTGAATATGACAACAAAGATGAGGGTAGCTGTCGGAACAATTTAAATATTAGGTTGGTGCAAAAATAATGACGTAATAATGTCGTTTTCTGACGTTCAAAAATACGTCAAAAAACGACATTATTACGTCATTATTTTTGCACCAACCTAATAGTATAAATAAGCTCTACAATTCTTATCACCGTTAAAAATATTTATGTTACTGATTGTACGTAAGTAATCCAAGTTGCTAACGATTTTCTCAACCCAAAGGAAATAATGACCATTTTCTTTAAAGCGGCATTAGACAAGGATGGGTCTTCTCACCGGATTTTTTCAACATTTACACTGTCCTGGGTATGACGATAAACTACATCCGCGTCCTGAGTATGACGATAAACTATATTCGCGTCCTGGGTATGACGATAAACTGCATCCAAAAGCAAGGCTTTTGATCATGAACTTTTGAGGAGCGTGGAACCACATCTTAACTGCTGGTGTCCCCCAGGTTTACCATGACCAGGGTGGTAGCACCTGTTAGGGTCCCAGCTATGGGTAAATAGTTAACCCGGAAACTGGGTTCAAAACACTATGAAAGCGCAAAAATGGGTTTTAATCCCAGAAATACTTTGTAAAAATATTATTACCAGCAAAAAATTTTCGAAGAAAAATTATTACCAGCTATACATTTTTGCAAAAAAAAAAAAAAATATTGCCAGCAATAAAAATCTTGTCGGCATTAAATAACCCATTGAAGTTGATATGCTGCAGACCATACCAAACCATACCAAACCAAACCAAAGCATACCAAACCAAGATTTGCACTTAGGCGATTCTGAGTAAATTAGGTGTCCTACCAGATTTCATTACTGACAACATACACGGACTCAGAACGTAGCAAAGGAAAGAGAGAAGAAAGGACTAACCGTCAATTGTAAGAAGACAGAATATATGATTGTCAGAAAATGGAACAAGCCAAGTTACGAACTATGAATTGTAGAAGCAAGTAAAAAATATAAATCTCTAGGAAATGGACGGAAAATGCGACATCGAATGTCGAAGGCAAATTGGAATAGTGAAAGATGTCTTGCAAAAGTTAAGCTAAGTGTTAAAAAACAAAAAACAATTCGTTACCAACAAATAAAAGAGTGCTGGACAGTTATGTAATAATACGACAGTGAATGCTGAACCATCTCCTAACAGATGAAGAAGAAACTTAAGACAACAGAAATATGGTTCTACAGAAGGATGCTGAGAATACCATGGACTAGACATGTAAGTAACGAGTAAGTTTTAGAGAAAATGAAAACAAAAAGGACACATACTTAGAATCAGAAAGAGACAATTATAATGTCTAGGACACATAATGAGAAATGACAGCTTGGAAAATTTGACACTCACAGGACACGTTGAAGTCAAGAAGAGAAGTGGAAAACAAAATATAACATACCTAACGAGCTTGTGTAAATGGTCGGCAGAACTGGGGTTAGGAGAGAGAGTAAAGAGACAAAACTTTACTAAAAGCTATGAAGGACAGGAAATTGGGCAGATCGCCCACATACTGAAGGGAGACGACACATTAAAAAAAAGTTACTAGACAACGACTCTCAATGTGTATGGAGAAGTGAAAATATAGCAGCCGATAAAAGAGTTGTTAAGTCATCTGTACCACATTTTTTATTGTAAGTGTGAAAAGTGAAAAACAACGAGACTGAAATTGGAAAAAAATGATATTTATTTCGACAATATAATTTCTTATCAGCGTTGAAAATTTCAAAGTTATTTTGCTGTTTGCATGAAAATTGCAAACGATTTGTACACAACAAAATGAACAGAATAAAGTGTAGTAAATGTTTATTTCTGTACGGTAAAAAAAAGTTTACTCAGCGAAAAGAAGTGAAAAGATGGCACCTGATAAAAGAAGCAACTAACGACTGAAAAAGCAGATAAGAAACCTGCAAATCGGTTGCAGAAAAACTATATTTGGAAAAGACTGATTTGAGTTGGATAGACATTTTCGTAAAAATTAAGGAGTCCTCAGTGTGAAACATATGTAAGTGAATCAGTTTAATTTAAATATATTTAGTTCAAAATCAAAATAATATCAAATGATTACTGAAAAATAAGTGCGAATCCTAATTATTTGGAACTAACGAGAGCCTAAAAAAAGAAAAAAAACTTTTCGATAAACTGCTTGTTGATTGGTCAGAAATATTTCTCTTTTTTGTGATTGGTTAGCCGGATTTATTTTAGTTTCTGATTGGCTAAAAAAACAAAAAAAACAACTGATTAATTGTTGTAAACTGTGAACAGAATTTATTGATTGATTGTTTTTATGGCTTATTAATCAAGTTATTTAAAGCCAGAAAATATTTTTTAGATTGTAAGATTTAAAAAAAAATAGTTTCGTGATACGTGTCTTAATAATTAACCCATAGCAGGGGGAGAGGGTGTGGGCTCATAATTTTCCTATTTTTTGTGTTAAGTGAATATAACAAGCTCAACTAGAATTAGAGCTCGGCTCTCCAATTAATAATTCCGAGCCATTATCCATTACACCAGTAGCACATCCAAACTTAGAGAACCTGGCTTTAATAAGCGGTCACCATCGAGGTATTGAATAAGTTCGATGTTGCATAACTTCGTTGATTGTACAGAAACCAGTGTTTCAACGTGATGTGGCCGTAAACCTGAATAGAATTTAAAAAAACAATGGAGATGATTCCCATTATCATTATTGTCTTCTCCACAGATATGAATTCAAAGATGTTCTAAATTAGCTACTATTTACAACATAGTCGGAGAAAGAATGGATTCATGCCTTTCTGAAAAAAATTGTGCGTAAATGAACGCAACAGACTAGACCGGAATTTGAACTCAGGACGAAGATTCCCTTTTTTCGTGCCAATAACAATCACGCCATTTGTACATCTTTCGGAGCATGGAACTCGGCTCTCCGATTAACAATTTCGAGCTATTATCTATTACGAGGAAGTTTTAAGGAAAATGTAAACAAAAAGGACGCTTATACTTAGAATCAAAAAGAAACAGTTGACAATTCTAGGACAATGATGAAAGAAGGCTTGGGAAATTTGGCACTCACAAGAGATACTGAAGGCAATAAGGACAGAGGAAAGCAGCAAGTAACCTACCTAACGAGGTTCTTTAAATGGACGTCAGAACAGAGAGGGAGAAGGGATTGTAAAAAAGACTAACATTGTTAAGAAAAACAATAGATAAGAAGTTGTTGTCACTTACGTTCCAAATGGACATGGCAAAGTGAAGAAGCTGACAACCTGCTAACACGCATATATGTCCTCAGGTCAAATTTGATATCGTCCTTGGGGATCTTTTAATTTTAATTTCAGTCAGTAATGAGGAAAGAGAGCTTGGAAAACTTAACACTCACGGGGCATATTGCGAGTAACAGAGATAGGGGAATGCAGAGAGACGGTTACCTGACGACGATAATGTGTGAATAGATGTTGGAAGGAGGCGGTTAGCTTTAATAAAGAGAAAAACTGGAATTTGTGGAGAGCCATTATCTCCTATGTCCTCAAAGGATGCGCTCATAGAACAAGAAGATATATCAGTATGATAGGTAACTTTTTTTAGTATAGTGACTTCTATCCTTACTGAGGGCCTTATTTTTGTGACTTTGTGCCAAACTATGATGATTTTTTTTGTGCGTGAAAGTGTTCCGTGTACTGTGTTTAGGACAGTTGCCTACTTTCTGCTGCCATAAACAGACGATGTTTGTGCCAAGGCTTGAAATCCTTGTTCCAAATGCCGATTTTCAAAGCTTGTGTGGTAATCTCGTCTGAATGACTGGTTCAATCAAACTTCCCGTGTCTATTTTCGTTTTAGATGCGGCTTTATGCAACACGTAGGTTGTCTTTATAAAAACAAAATCTATATACCTCCGCACACATGCATATGTACCACGTGAAAGTATTTATATTTAGAATACACAATAACAAGTAAGCGTACTAAATAGACGCCTGTGATATAAGCTCGCGTACAAAAGTACTTGTTTCGCATTGTTTGGGTGTCTGAGAGGTTTTTCGATCCTAGATCTTTATTTAGGCTTGAACTATTTGGCTTAAGAATTGCAAACTTAAAAGAATCTTTCATACGATGTGTAAGGTCAGCGATGCGCAGACGGCGTAACAATTACTGGTGCGCAAAGTGGAATCAACAAACTGAGTTCAAATTCCCGCCTAGACTGTTATGTTGATTTTCCGCCTTGATAAAGGCATGAATCCATCCCTTCTTTCTTCAGCCCCTAGTTATTGATTAAATAGGAGCGTTTGCTCGCCTTAGATGGCAGCCAGACTTAGAAAAGGAAAAATAGAAAAAAATACTTAACTGTATTCCGTAATAAGACATGGCAATTCACAAATAATAAATAAAAAGAATAAATTGAGAGGCATGATTGCCTATATCCAGGGCCAGATTATGACCTTTTGGGACCCCTAAGCTAATGAAATTATGCTCCTCCGCCTTAAACTGAGTCTCTCTCTAACTTGCCAGTACTCGTTTTAATACATTTTACTTGCGATATATTTTAGCGATATTTATATAGCTTGAAGTAAACTTAATGGAAATTCTTTAAATAAACTAGAATAGCTATCTTGTCTATTCCTTAAGAAATACCATAATACCGTAGTAAAAAAAAGAAAACGCAACAAACAATTTTTTTTATAACCAGCATTATAACAATGAAACAATCAAAATAAATATGAGTTTGTCATATTGATATTATTCAAGCTATCTTATAACGCGTAGAAAAAAATTCAAATCACTGCTTTATGAAAATTTCTAAGATTTAAACATTCTGAACTAAAATCTAACATATTATCTACTTGAAACACAATGATACAAACTAATATATTCTTTTCCTTGCTTTGTTTCCTGCAAAATCAATTAGATATAAATTTGTCATATTAATATTTCAATTTATGAAACTATTTAGAAGTTATAATATCTAGAAATCTAAAATCTTTGCTTTATAAAAACTTGAGGAGCCTTAGGTTGCAGCTTATACTAGTCTAAAGGATAATCCGGTTCTCCCTCTATCCTAAAGCAAGGATTTTCAATCGGTGTGCCGCGGTGTATTGGCGTGTTGTGAGAGGATCGTAGATGTGTGGCGAAAATTTTTAAAGGTTATTAATTAAATTATCTTCGAAAGAAGTTCAAAGCACTATAAGTGCACATATGAAAATTAAAAACCGAAGCGCGGCGTTTTTTTTATGCTTTGGACAATAAAATCTCGAAAGTAAGATCTTCAAAGCGGCCACCCGCTGACCGAAAAGACATAAAATAAATAGATGAATAAGTAAAAACTTTTGGGGCCGGGGATTTATATAGGAGAGTTCCGGCTATAGTGATTGGAAATGGGAGCCGTTTGTCCAACCGTCACGTCAGTAGCAATCTCTCAGCAGGAGGAAGAAGTGAAGGGACCTAAGTGCTACCTACATAACCAATGAGAAAGAGAAAGAGAGTGAGAGAGAGGGAGAGAGAGAGAGAGAGCAAGAGCTTAATCTTACTCAAAACTAGGTTAGTAAATAAACAAGGAAATTATTGAAAATAGGATTCGTGTTTTCATTTATCGTCATTTTGTTAATTTCATTTTCCGTTTCCTTGCGGTTTTTTGTGTACTTGAAGAGCTACTTGAAATACGAGAAAAGCTTTATTTATACGAGCAAGATATTCATAACCTCTACTGAGAACATACTGTATGTGGATAGAAGAGAAAATCAGTGAATCTGCAAAGATAGTGTTGTGTCGCCGCAAATTGGTAACCCTGAAGATAGAACTGTTGTTGTTGTTTTTTTTCCTTCTCCACCTCGACAAACATAAATCCAAACGTCAAACAAAAGAGGACATTGAGTAAGGGTAGATAAATGTATATTATATTTACATATATACAAAAACTTGTGAGTCCTTACTGTTACTAAGGCAAGAGAGAGAGAGAGAGAGAGAGAGAGAGAGAGAGAGAGAGAGAGAGAGAGAGAGGTGAAATTAAAAATGAGATGAATATTGTCGGTGTCTGCCGTTGTCGCTGTTGGTGTTGACGTCAAACACTGGTCTGTGTGGCGTCTCTCTCTCTCTCTCTCTCTCCTTCCCCCCATCGCTTTCTCTCTCTCTCTCTCTCTCAGTTAGGTGTCATACGTGATACACGCTTAGGTGATCATGACTGGCGAACAGATTTTTTCTCGCAGTAGGTTGCCATTTCTTTCTGCGGTAGACCAGTTGTCATCCAAGGCTCTAGAACCCGGTCTATCCTGCTGTTTACCCATAGCTGGAGGGGTTGGGGAGAAGAGGATTCATGCCTTTCCCAACGGTATTAGCACGTAAGTGAATGTAATGGGTTCGACTGGAATTAGAACTCGATTCGCTATCCATTACTCTACCGAATGTGTCTTAAAAGTGCTTCATTTAAAATATAAATTCATTATTAATTCTTCATTTTCTTATATATTGTTTTGAGTGTATTTTCCTGTTTTTTATGAGATCAAAAACAAGATTTTATTTTGAAAAGTTGAATTAAGAGGCCAATATTGAGTGGGTATAAGGGTAAAACGAGGAAGCTATATTGGAAAATTAAAAGGTATCTAATATAGAACTAACTACTTAAAACTGTATTCTTGCTTATTATTGAATAATGCAACCAATTGAAAAGGCGAGTCTCAGAATCTGAAAAATAAAAAAAACAATAATCAGTACTACGGTACACTTTCGCACTCCTAAACTCCACGGAGCCGAATCATCCACATTTCCATCGTATTTCATTTGTAAGGAGCAAATTTTACTCATTTATTTTTTCCAGGGAATTGCTACTTTGTAGGACAAACTGGGATGCTTTCCTGAACACTACAATCTTAACCTCTTCAAGTCAAAGGTCAATCGCTATTTATTCTCCTGATCCTCATCTTCCATCTAACCCTTCTTACGTTAATATCCCACCACTCATTCAGTAATCTAATTCTTTGGATATTTAGCCAAGAATTTGGAGAAATTTAGTATAAAAATACAACTACTTGTAATTCTTCAACAACATCAGCAGCAGTCAAAACATGACAGCCATCAATAGCAGTAGCAGGTACCAGTTAGCAGGTAGGTTAGGTTTATGACTCCACGTTCACTACAGCAAATTGTCCTACGGGGCAATAGCCTATTGGATTTGCTGACATAGTAACTGTGAGTTTAATCACACTGGCACAGGCAGCTGTGTATTTGAACTCAGTACTAAAAATAGGAACTAGACGATATCCCTAGACATGAGCAGTGGAACGAGAAGAGTCTACCCCCCGTAGATTAAATAAAGGATTCAATTGGTGACATAGTAATTGTGAGTTGAACCCCTGGGACGGGCAGTGTGTAATTTTGACTCTGTGGAAATGGGCGGGCAATAACTGAATATAACTAAATAAAAATAAGAACTAGACGACATCCCTAGACATGAGCAGTGGAACGAGAAGAGTCTACCTCCCGTAGATTAAATAGAGGATTCAATTGGTGACATAGTAATTGTGAGTTCAACCCCTGGGACGGGCAGTGTGTAATTTTGACTCTGTGGAAATGGGCGGGCAATAACTGAATATAACTAAATAAAAATAAGAACTAGACGATATCCCTAGACATGAGCAGTGGAACGAGAAGAGTCTACCTCCCGTAGATTAAATAAAGGATTCAAATGGTGACATAGTAATTGTGAATTCAACCCCTGGGACGGGCAGTGTGTAATTTTGACTCTGTGGAAACGGGCGGGCAATAACTGAATATAACTAAATAAAAATAAGAACTAGACGACATCCCTAGACATGAGCAGTGGAACGAGAAGAGTCTACCTCCCGTAGATTAAATAAAGGATTCAATTGGTGACATAGTAATTGTGAGTTGAACCCCTGGGACGGGCAGTGTGTAATTTTGACTCTGTGGAAATGGGCGGGCAATAACTGAATATAACTAAATAAAAATAAGAACTAGACGATATCCCTAGACATGAGCAGTGGAACGAGAAGAGTCTACCTCCCGTAGATTAAATAAAGGATTCAAATGGTGACATAGTAATTGTGAGTTGAACCCCTGGGACGGGCAGTGTGTAATTTTGACTCTGTGGAAACGGGCGGGCAATAACTGAATATAACTAAATAAAAATAAGAACTAGACGACATCCCTAGACATGAGCAGTGGAACGAGAAGAGTCTACCTCCCGTAGATTAAATAGAGGATTCAATTGGTGACATAGTAATTGTGAGTTGAACCCCTGGGACGGGCAGTGTGTAATTTTGACTCTGTGGAAATGGACGGGCAATAACTGAATATAACTAAATAAAAATAAGAACTAGACGACATCCCTAGACATGAGCAGTGGAACGAGAAGAGTCTACCTCCCGTAGATTAAATAAAGGATTCAATTGGTGACATAGTAATTGTGAGTTGAACCCCTGGGACGGGCAGTGTGTAATTTTGACTCTGTAGAAATGGGCGGGCAATAACTGAATATAACTAAATAAAAATAAGAACTAGACGACATCCCTAGACATGAGCAGTGGAACGAGAAGAGTCTACCTCCCGTAGATTAAATAAAGGATTCAATTGGTGACATAGTAATTGTGAGTTCAACCCCTGGGACGGGCAGTGTGTAATTTTGACTCTGTGGAAATGGGCGGGCAATAACTGAATATAACTAAATAAAAATAAGAACTAGACGATATCCCTAGACATGAGCAGTGGAACGAGAAGAGTCTACCTCCCGTAGATTAAATAAAGGATTCAAATGGTGACATAGTAATTGTGAGTTGAACCCCTGGGACGGGCAGTGTGTAATTTTGACTCTGTGGAAACGGGCGGGCAATAACTGAATATAACTAAATAAAAATAAGAACTAGACGACATCCCTAGACATGAGCAGTGGAACGAGAAGAGTCTACCTCCCGTAGATTAAATAGAGGATTCAATTGGTGACATAGTAATTGTGAGTTGAACCCCTGGGACGGGCAGTGTGTAATTTTGACTCTGTGGAAATGGGCGGGCAATAACTGAATATAACTAAATAAAAATAAGAACTAGACGACATCCCTAGACATGAGCAGTGGAACGAGAAGAGTCTACCTCCCGTAGATTAAATAGAGGATTCAATTGGTGACATAGTAATTGTGAGTTGAACCCCTGGGACGGGCAGTGTGTAATTTTGACTCTGTGGAAATGGGCGGGCAATAACTGAATATAACTAAATAAAAATAAGAACTAGACGATATCCCTAGACATGAGCAGTGGAACAAGAAGAGTCTACCCCCCGTAGATTAAATAAATGGTTCCGTTCAGTATTCCCTGTAGGTTACCCAGATCGATATACACCTGATGATAACAACAACAAAGATGAGGATAATAGTCAGAATATAAATATTGTAAATAATGATAAATCCTCATCCCAGAAATTCAGACATAAATTACATGTCTGCATTTCTTAAATTATTTTTATTATTCAGTTATTTCTAACTCAACTCACCAAGATTTTACTCATCTCTGCCGTAGGCAGGTATTGAACTCAAAACTCTTTGGGCCAATTAACTAGATTACTTCAACCAACGCTTTTATCCACTGGCACATGTGTCTTCAATATATTTGATGTCTGAGATATCCGGAAGAGGTATGGCACGTGGAACTAGAACAATCTACCTTGGTGAACAAAATAAAAGGTTCGGTTCGAAATTCCAATCACCTGAAGAAGACCGGAGCGTACAACGGCCGAAACGTCGTGAATAGGGCAACAGCAGTCCAAACAATATAAATTAGTGTAAAGAAATTACTTGTAATTAACACAGATATTATGACTAAAACCAAAAGATCCTTGTAGTTACTTGACAGAGATATTCAGCAAGCTACTTGACTAAGCTTGAAGATTTGACTTGCCACTTGCTGAATATTAAGAAAAAGAAATGACGGTGTTCAAACACCCCACGTTAGTAACGGTGGGTTAAACTGGTGGTAAAGTCATGAAAATCGAAAATATTGTGTCCTAGTGCAATCGATAACAGTAATCCTTGTCTTTCTATTCATTCGCCGTGCAAGCGACTTGCTGTCTGCCCTGAATATTGACCCTATTGGCACGCCCGACCCAGCCTCCTCACAGTGCACCTCACTCACATACCCCCAAATCCAGCAGCTTCCCGCCACATGCTCCTCCACCGCTCACTCCATTCACAGACAGCAGGTCATTATTTTCTTTCTCTCATTTTTCCTCAGCAAATCTTGTTTGATTAGATTCACTTACGACACAACTAAAAATAACACACACTGCATTTATCGAACGATTCGCACGTCTCTTGATCTACCCCGATCCTTTCCTACCGCCCCGATTTAGTGGCCTTCAACCACAGCCACAATGATAACTTCTTCTTCTTCTTCTTGCTCTCTTTGGTTTATTTACTTTTTTTTTGCTTTCATTCTTTCCTTTTATTCGTTGTTTCTCTTTTTTTTCTGTTATATTTTTCTTCTTTTCCTTTTCATTCACTACCTTTTTTCTTTTTCTTTGCTTCTTTTTCTGTTTTTCTTTTCATTCATGCTTTTTTCTTTTTTGTTTGTTCCTGTTTTTCTTTTTCATTCATTATTTTTTCTACTTTTGTTTGTTTGTTTCTTTTCTGTCATGTTTCTTTGTCATTCACTATATTTGACGTTTTGTCTATATCTTTTTCTTTCATTGTTTTTTTTTTTCTTCCTTTTGTTTATTTCTTTTTTTCTCTGCTTCTTTTTTCACTTTCTTTTCCTTCTTGCTTCTTTCTTTCTTTTTTCCCCCCTTTTTCTTCTTCGTTCACTTTCTTTTCCTTTTTGCTTGTTTTTTTCTCTCTCTATTTGTCGTTCACTTTTCATTTTTGTTTCTTTTTTCTCTGTTTCTTTTTCTTTCACTTTCTTTTCATTTTTGTTTGTTTCGTTATTTTCTGTGTTTCTTTTTCTTTCACTTTATTTCGCTTTCTTTTTCTGCCTTTATTTTCCATTTATTTTCCGCTTTTCTTTTTGCTAGTTTCCGTTTTATGTTCTTACGAGTTTCACTTTTTATCTTTCTTTTTTCCTATCTTTCTTTTTTCCTATCTTTCTTTCGCCTTCTTTTTTGATTTGTTTCTTCTCTTTCTCTTTTTTACTCTCTTTCTTTCTTTTTTCTTCCATTTTAATTACTTTTTCATTTTCTTCTTATTTTGAGTCGTTTTACTTGTTCATTTCAGTTTCCGTCTTTTCATTCCATCTTTTCATCTTTGTTCATTTCTTCTTTTTAATTTTTGTTTTACCTTTTTAATTTTCCTCATTTTCTTTCTTTTTTTTTGTCCTATTTTTCTTTCTCTTCCTCTTTCGTCTTTCTGTCTTTTCGCCTTACACCTGTTTTGACTTTCAATCTATCAACAGGATTCTTCGAGTATTAAGATATAAGTGTACGACAGACTTCATCATAATCATGACAGTGTTAAATTTCAAGCCGAGATTAGGCATTTTTAGAGCAATTTGACGTAACACCATCTTCCTCTAACCAAACAGCCGACATATTCGAATGCTTTAAGCTATGCTATCTTTTATAGTATTCAAATCAATACATTTCTGTTTGCTATCGATCTGTTTTCTGCTCGAGTTCAGATGCAGCTTAATGGTTAGTCAGCTGGAAGTGAAACTCATCAATAGTGTGCTCGATTCAAACAACGACGCTCCTTTTCTCAACAACGGCAAATATAGTTGAGCATCAATCTACCTTTCAGTTATTGAATACCAGTTCGGGATCTGTCACGATTTCTGTAGATTTCAAATCTAAATTGTTTCTTCATTTAAAAAGCGACATTTATTAGCATATATATTCAGTTTCAATACATAAGAAGTCGCAAAATTGATTTCAAGGGAGCGACTTTCTTCTTTTAAATTAATTAGCCTCAAGCAAGGCGATAATTTACTGAGAGCGAATGAGAATGAGAAGACTTTACAAGGAATTGGAAACCCAATTCAAAACAGGAAACAAAGGATAAATCTCTAGTCATATTCAAAGCGCCGGGGAGGAGTGTGAAGTGGACGATAGGCGAACCTATCTACACCTATTGAAGAAAATAAATAAATAAATAAAAAATAAATAAGAAATAACATTTCAAAATTTAGCTGGAGACATTAGACGTATAGAGTTTGCGAAGACTTTAGAAGGGACCGGAAATCTAATCCGAAACAGGAAACAAGGGATAAACCTTTATTCCTGTTCAAAATATCTACTCCTCCTGTTACCCATGCATTTTTTGGGAATCAAAATTTTCGCTTGAAGATGGAACAGAGCTTACTTTAATTCAATTTAATTCAAATAATTATATTGAAGTTTTCGGCTCTTGTTTTGAAACATGAGACCTCTTATGTAGCGTGTTGGAATCATATTTTTAAATAAATAATTATATATATATATATATATATATATATATATATATATATATATAAAGATACGAATATGTCGTTAGAAACAAAGAAAGGAGTGACTGAACTGCTATTTAGTATATAATTTTAATTCTGGACGATCTTGTTTTAAGTGAAAATGAGATTTAAAACAGAGGAAGAGTAAAAGTTATTTTCTAGAAAATAAGCAGAGAATAAAGACACAGGAAAACATCTCTAGTAACAAAGAACAGTGTTGGATGTAATATCTATTCTTCTATGTCGCACTTGATGCGGGACGATTGTCTCACAGATAGAGATGAAAAAGAAACTTCAAGCATCAAAGATGCGGTTCTGTCGAAGAAGGCTAAGTTTTGATAGATTGAAATGCTTTTAAGGGTTCTAAACCCGTCACAACTTATGTAAAGTCAGAAAATATGTTTAGATCGCAAGAATTTCTTTTTTGAGATAAAAACGATTTGCTGATCTACTAATTAACCCATAGCTGAGGAACAAGGAGTTACACTCATATCTTTCGTAAGGGTATTTGCGCGTAACTGAATATAAAGAAACCGACTGGAATTAGAAATCAGCTCTCTCCGATTTACAATTCCGAGCTACTATCTATTACACCAACCGTACATCCAAACTTACAAGACCTGATATCGCCAGGTGGTCACCCGTCTAGGTACTGACCAGGTTCTATGTTGCTTAACTTCGGTGATCGTACGACAACCGGTGTTTCAAAGTGATATGGGCCGTAAGTCCGAAGGATGTTAAGAATATAATAGAAAACAACCAAAAGTTTGTATAATGAGGAAAGACGGTTTGAAGAATTTAACACACGCAGGACATAATAAAAGCATGAGAAGCACGCGGAAAACAGCGTGTAATTTGTTTAGTTTAAAGAATTTGTGTGAATGGATGTCAGAAAAGGAATAAAAAGAGCGGCTTAAGGCGAAAAAAATAGGGCTACAAAAGAATAAACAAAGGAAAAAGTTAAAACAATGACAATCTTTACCTGATTTCGACTTTGCTATTGCCAGAGGTCATGGTAAAGCGGGAATATGTTTGAGTCCCAGAAGGCAGTCACCCCAGGCAATATTTCTTCGTAAAGTGAATATCGCTATTACTAGGGGGTGGGGGATGAGGTATAACCAAGAGTAGAAGTGGCGTGTTACATCCTCCAGCAATAATTGTCATTTGTCACATGTATGTGTGAACTTCCACTGTAAACTGATTAAGCACGACATGAGTATACATAGAAATACTACCAGCAGGGGTAGTCTGAAATGAATATTAGCTCATCCCCCATGTAGTATCTCCTTCAGAAGGGGGCTGGGGTCGTTACCCGGTCCCTGAGGCGTCACCCAAATGAAAAATGTCACGGGGTCTTGAGAAAATTTTTGAATGGCATCCAACATTGTGTCACATTCAGTAACAACGTAGACATGCTGATAAATGTCCACTAGCTGACCTTTTGACTGAGATCAAAGTGTAGTATGTGTTTTTCTTTACTCTGTCTTGTTTCCGCCTTCAGGTAAAAGCTTTGGGGGAAGCCTTTGTCCCTGGCGTTCCTGTCCTGTGGTAGCAACTCTTTCATTGCATTAAAAAGGGCGAGTTTTGTGGATACGGAGTCTATCGTTTTATCTGCGTTAAACCGACTATGCGTCACATCCTGTCAGCATGTGGGTGCAGATTATTTGCGTTGTTTGCACATAAAACTGGACGTTGTGAAGAGTCATGTTTGCCTATGCCCTGAAAGAAAATGGCATATAAAAAAGAGCTTGTCACCGACTTCATTGGTAAGTGTTTGTACTTAACTCACATTCAGATAGTGCCGATTTTCAAAGCCGACACTTTCTTTTTTTTAATAAATTCACCCCAAGTAAGGCGCTAATGTCACTAAGACGTAAAAGGCTATTAGGAGTGAAAGAGAATGAAAATGATTTAGAAGGAATCGGAAACCCAAGCTTAAACAATGAACAAGGGATAAAGATCTATTCCTGTTCAAAATTATGGGAAAAGTGTGAACCGGACGATAGTCGTGAAAAGGTTGACATAATATAAATAATTGTTCATATTTGACCTTGAGCAGGATTCGACTAAATGTATAAGTGTGATCTACTGTTTTCACACAGGGAACATTTGGCAGCAAATGTCGGTTGAAATTTATGAATTGTTTTTTGTTAAAATAGTTTATTTTTTAAAAAGTCTATTTTTAGAGCCCATTCTAGTACTGATGCGGTTTTTCCTTGCAAAACATTTATTTAAGATAATGCGAAAAGTTGACATCTGGATTATATCATTATTAACATTTCTAGTTGCATGAATGCAACGGGACATTATATACTCAGCACTGGATATTATACCCAACGATAATATACGAGATTTGGTGAGATTTCAGTCGACAACCATAGACAAACGAGTGGCTATACTGCTTTTCTAGTGTCTCGTTACTGTTGCTACAATTATGGTAATGGTAAGATTGATTGTTTCCTTATAAGGAGAAATTCTGCATTCATTAAATGCACAGTTAGTGTTGCTGTTGGTTTAAATTTATAAAATCGTTTTTTAAAAAGTTTTTCAGGAAATTAAACTTTGCAACCATTGTTATCGTTCCTTCTAGTACCAATGGGAGTTTCCTTCCAGAATCTTTTGTTTAATGTTATATTGAAAATAAACATCACGATTATATCATTCTTTTCCATTCTTGTTATATATGCTATCCATTTTGGTTGTTACTACTGTTGGAAGTCTTTAACTGGTGTGGTTTATGCTTATGATTTTGTAGCGCTAATCTTAGAGAGTCTGATGAAGGATCATCGTTGTCTTTCCTTTCTTCATTATGATAATAATGAAATTAACCTTTTCTCTACAAGAAATCATTCATTCACCGAAAATTTAATATTACTATCAGGTGTAATTTATAAAAACCTTTTCTTAAAACAATTTTTCAAGAAATGAAACTTAACAAATCCACTGCTATCGCTTTTTATAGTATTGATGAGAGTTTCTTTCCAAAGCTTTCGTCTAAAGAGGTGTGGAAAGTTAACAACTGGTTTATTTAATTATTTCCTATTCTAGTTAAATATAAATGAGCAATATTTGCCTATACCTGACACAAGTAAATGTTTACAGAGTTAAATATAATATTAATGATGAAATAGCCTTTTCCCTATAAGGAAACATTCAGCATTCATTGACCAAACAGTTTTACTGTCGGTTGAAATTATGAAACCTTTTTCATGATCTATCTATCTATCTATCTATCTATCTATCTATCTATCTATCTATCTAAATAAATAAATAAATAAATCGGTTTGTATCTGTACAGTTCTTATTTAGGTGTTCATGCACACACACCTACATGTGTGTGTGTGTACATTTTTATTTTCATTGTTTGCTGGTGTGATCAGTCCATCGTTATAATTAATTTTTTGTTTAAACAAATTATTTTCCAGGAAAAATAGGAGTTTAAAATGACAGTTTATTAATGTGATTTTTCCGTTTGAAGTTGCATTTCGCACAGTTCAAAATGCTTACAAAATAAAATTTCGTCCTATGGTGTTATTAATTTCTATGAAACCGTACAACGCCTCTATAGTACATAGCCATATTGTAACTTCATCTATAACAATTTACTAAGAATTGTTTAGATGTGCTCCAAGGCCGAAATTTGGGAGCACCCAGTGAGGTTCAAACTCACTACTCAGTCGTAACTGATCTAGCGAGACATGCATGCAAACCATTACACCCCGTCGAAGTTCACCGTAACTTTACTTACAGGGAATTTCTAAGCGTAGCTTAGATGTCACCCAAGTCCGAAAGTAGGGAAACACCTACTGGGGATCGAACTCATTACTCAGTCGTTATTGATCTAGCGATTCAAGTTTTTACACCACTGTAACTTAATTGATATGATACCCAAATATTTAAATTTGAGAGTTGCCCCAAAATGACAGGCTGAAGCTAACAAATGTATTATTTACGATACTGGCAACATTAAATTCATGATGATGTCTGAGATGGTCTAACGTTCTCGAACAAAAGTAAAAATGAACTGATGTGCAACAACTTATTCGAAAATTGCAAAAGCAGGATAAAAAAATTAAACAAACAAAAAATTAAAGAATACCAGCAATTGTCTTTTGAATTTAATACGTGATTGAATTGTTGTTGCTCCTATATGTGTGTGTGTGTGTGTGTATGTGTGTGTGTATGTGTGTGTGTGTATGTGTATGCATATTTATTTCCAGTGTTGATGTCTTAATCAATCGGTCTTTCTAAATAACTGTTTGTCCATTTTACATGGTAACTGTTTCTATGGACGCTTCGTTTATTTGTATCCGTTCACCATCGCACCTTTGCTTATTGATCTGTGAGGAAAACAGATGCGTCTATTTCGGATAATAAATTATGAATTCATACTATTGCTCACGTCCATTGTACATCATCTTTTTTTTTTTTACTTTACTATTGCTATGGGGTATCTACGTGTCCCTGCAGACAATAACCCATTAAATTCTTCCACTAATATAATTTTCCAGCAAAATCACAAACAATTTGAAACGTTAGTTTATTAATATAAAACTTTTTCGACTTGAGACGAATTTCGAATTGTTTGGAACGATTTTTCCTTCGAGAATCAAATGCTTTATCACTTTTATGTTTATATTTACAAGTGTTTAGAAATCAATGAGCCGATAACCGTTATACTACCAGCATATCCAAATTTCTTTTTATAATCTCCTTCAAAGTGGCCGGGTTCTGCCGCCATTTCCCACTATTTTTAAGCCTACACGTTAGGGGTGTGCATTATTAGCGAGAACCATATATTGATTTGGTTTCTATAGACGTGCTTTTGTGATTGATCGGTTGATTTGTTTTTACGGTTTATCAACCCCCTTTGTGGGTTATTTAAAGCCAAAACAGATTTTTTGTTAAGTAAGAATATTTTTTACGAGTGATTATTGCATTAGAGACAATGACCCATTAAACTCTTCCACTAATATTATTCTCCAGAAAAATTGAAATAACAGTTTATTAATGGGGATCTTATTATCTGGCTTTGATCATATTTACATCTACTAAATGATGGCCACATATTTTCTCATTTTGAGATGAAATTCGAACAGTTCAACAATGAATTTTCCTTAGAGGATCATCTATTGTTGCAGAAGAACGTCCTTTATCATCTTTATCTTTGGGGTACATATCTTTATTGTCCGTCTTTTGAAATCAACGACCCACACCATCTCATTAATATAACAAGAAAAAAAGAACTCAATATGGAAAAGAAATGTAAAAGTTATTCATATTACGACACACGACCAAACATTACCTTTTGCAATAGGCTGTTATTTGAGGAGAAATCTATCATAACTATGCCTTTTTGTTTAATCATCCCCAAACGAACACTTCTGACAGAAAAATAATAAATGAACAATCGATCTGATGAATCTTGAAAGAACAGTTTAGCAATGATTTTTCCTTAGTGGATCATCTGTTGTTGCAGGAGAACGTCATTTAGCCTGTTAATCTTTGAGGTTCATAGCTTCATTGTCCGTCTTTTGAAATCTCGTCCTCGGGATGACGATAAACTATAACCGGCAGCAAGGCCTCTGATCAGGAGTTTTTGCGGGACGTAGAAACACCTCATAATTGATGTTTTTCCCAGGTCCACTCTGATCCAAGGTAGTAGCACCTGTTATGGTCCCAGCTATGAGCAAATAGTTACCCCCCCCCCAAACAGGTGTCACAACACTATGAACTTATAGAAATAAATTACCAGCAATACATTTTCGCAGTAAAAAAATTACCGGCAATACATTTTCGTAGTAAAAAAATTATCACCAATACATTTTTGGAAAAGAAAAGATATTACCAGCAATACATTTTTGTCAAAGAAATTACTAATGCGCCCAAGAAAATTAAATTTTGGCATTAAATGACCCATAATATGTCATAAAACAAAAAAACAAGCAAATCTTTGGAAATCATCGGCCCACATCACATTTTCTTAATATTACAGTTTTATGTTTTGTGACAAATCTTACAGTTATGATAAAAGCTCATGAATAATTTTTATTTTGAATTTTAATACTGCAGTCTGTCATATCTTGAGTCCCATAACTTATTAGGGTCGTAAGATTTGGTTTGGTTTGGTTTGGTTCGGTATGTTTTACGGTATATCAACCTCAATGGGTCATTTAATGCTGACAAAACTTTTATTTCTGGTAATATTTAATTCTTCAAAAATGTATTTACAAAGTATTAAAACCTATTTTTACACTTACATAGTATTTTAACCACAGTTTGGGAGCTAACTATAGATGGGCCCCTAACACCCCGGGTCAGGGTGGACCTGGGAATACCAGCAATTAAGAGATGGTTCCACACTCCTCAAAACTTCCTGAGCAGAGGCCTTGCTGTCAGACGTAGTTTATCGTCTTACCCAGGATGCGGATGTAGTTTATCGTCATACCCAGGACGGAGGGTCGTAAGAGCGCATGTATAGCACCCATAACATCAGTGGTTTAGCTAGGGTAATATAGCTTAACGTTCTCGTCTCTCTGCGTGCTGGCTGGTGAATTCATATATTACCTTCTCTTAGACCTGTTGCTGTCTCAAAGCAAGATAATCGACTTTAGCCGCTATTTGGCCTGTGGTAAGATAGATTGATGATTTTTCAAAGAGCATTAGTGCAAAATAAAAGAAACAGAATCAGAATCAGTAAGAGTTGGACTTTCCACACCGAAAACCGTTACACTATCCTCATCTCTGGTGCTGTCAAATTCAATATTATGCACTGATTTATTCAAACTATTGTCCTCATTTTGGCTGGTCTCGTCACAGTTTTCAACCGTTCGAATCTCCACACGTCTCTGATCCTACCAGTCACCTCAAAATTAAACTTTTAATTAACCCACGGAAATAAATTATTTTCATTTCGTTGTCCATGTTAGAAGATGTGTTGTAAAAGTCAATTCTATTTAGACCTAATACACCATTTTCACCCTATCATTCCCTCTTTTCGAAGATTGTCCAACTTAAAAAATACATTGCAAATCATATGCATATATTGAAAATCTTCATTCTTTTTTCTCATTCGTACATATACATTTTTATCGAGGAGTTTTTGACACTCGAGCTGGGATCCAGATATTTAAATTTCTGCACCTGCTTGATATTTGATATCTCCAATTCTTAACACGCCCCTCGGACTTTTTTATGGTCATCAGCAAGAGGCTGATGACCGCATAATATTGAATTTGGCAGCACCAGAATTGAGGATGGTGTAACGGTTTTCGGTGTGGAAAGTTCAACTCTTACTGTTCTGATTCTGTTTCTTTCACTTTGCACTAATGCTCTTTGAAAAATCATCAATCTATCTTGCTACAGGCTAAATAGCGGCTAAAGTCGATTATTTTGCTTTGAGACAGCAACAGGTCACATAAGGTAATATACGAATTCACCAGACAGCATGCAGAGAGATGAGAACGTTAGGCTATATTACCCTAGCTAAACAAGTATTTCTGTCTACTTGTAGTTGATAGCTAGTCCTTTCTTCCTGTTTTCTTCTACAACCCTATCCAGGACGTCCAATCGGTTTACTACAAATGTTACCTGACATTTATTCAAACCCTATAAAAAAAAAAAAAAAAGCTTTTAATCAGTTAGAGCAGTGGTTCTCAGTCGCTATTTGACCAATGCACCCTTTTCACATATATGTCTGAATGTCATTCCCACCACCTTTCTAAGATTGTCCGAGATAAAATTTGCATTTCAAATAATATGCATATATTATTCGAAATCTTCATTCTTTTCATTATTAGTACAAATACATTTAGATGGATTATTTTTTTATTGAGGAATGTTACGAATATAATAACAATAGAAAATGTTAATGGCTTTTAAAACTTGAATACATGTACAGTCATTTATGAAAAGGCGGCAGTAGAATGTTGGAACCTTTAACCTAATTCTCCTTGTCTGTCTCTCAACCAAACAATAGCCTAGTGGATCAAAATATTGGTTCGTGAATTTGGTGAAAAAATAATTGTGAGTTCAATCCATCAGCCAGGGAGTACTTATTTAGACCCAGCGGAAATTTTGAAATTACCTTAAAGTTAACTCGGATCGGCAAATATCTGAAGAAGGATGGTGGGCAAAACGACTGAAACGTTATGATGAGGGCATTTTTCTGATTTTTTAAAAATCAATTTACCCCAAGCAAGGCGGTAATGACACTAAGACGCAAGAGTCTACTGTGAGGGAAAGAGAATGAGAAAACTTCAGAAGGAACCGGAAACCCAAACTTAAACAACAAAAACAAAAAAAAAACAAACAAACCGTGAAGGGGTATGAATCGGGCGATAGGCGAACCTAACTACTACTAATGAGGAAAAAAGCAAATAAATTTTTAGAATTTTGGCGGAGAAGTTGGAAGAAATGAAATCGACTTTAGAAGAAACTGGAAATTCAATCCTAGATAGGAATCAAGGGATAAACCTCTACTCCTGTTCAATAGATCGGGGAGGAATGTGAACCTATATATTTTGCCAATAGAATATAAAACTTTTTTACTTTTTCTTCAAAATGACATGCTTACGGCCATATCACGTTTCATCACCGGTTGCTGTACAATCACCAATTAAGCAAAGTCACGCCTGGGCAGTATCTAGGTGGGTGACCACTTGGGAATATCATGTCCTGTAAGATTGGATGTGCGGGTATTGTAAT
>OZ010603.1:47544463-47579463 GCA_963932145.1 Acanthosepion lycidas | reverse complement strand
AGTTTGACCGGATAATGTTCGATCTATGTGATTAACTGACAGTGGTTTGATTAAGTGCATTGACACGGAAGAAGACTATGTCGGAAATATTTCTTGTGTTAAATAAATGCCTTTTCCGTCATTAGACCATAGATCTATTGAAGCAACTATTAGGTTGGTGCAAAAATAATGACGTAATAATGTCGATTTTTGACGTATTTTTTAACGCCAAAAAACGACATTATTACGTCATTATTTTTGCACCAAACTAATATATACATAATACCGATATATGTATGCACGCTCACAACCAATAGTCCTGGGTAGGACGATAAACAACACCCAGCAGCAGGACCTCTGATCGGGAGAATGGAGGTTTTGAGGGGCATTGAACCACCTCTTAATTTCTGTTGTTCTCAGATCCAACCTGACTCCCGTGGGAGGTCAATCTGTCTAGTTGACAAGCGACACATATTCTTTCTCGTCATCCAAATTCATCATATACTACAGTTCAAATGTTTGAGGAAACACTGGTAATTTTTTAAATTGGCTAAAAAGTAGTTGTTTTGTGTTTTAAATAGGAGAAAATTCTTAAACATGGTTAAAAAAAGAGGGAGATATGATTTTTTATTAGAAATTTTATGATGACATAAAGAAAAAAGCACTTTATGATTAAATTTAGCTCACGCAAAATAGCCTCCTTTAGCCTTCATTGCTGTAGCACAAAGTTTTGGCATTCATTGCGATAAGGTTGGTGCAAAAATAATTATCGTTTTTGACGTATTTTTTAACGTCAAAAAACGATATTATTTTTGCACCAACCTAATATAAAGTTGATAATTGATTTCATTCTTTTTTCAAATGACTTTAAGAGCTCGTTTTCATTTTTTTACTCTTCTATGAAGTTCACAACTAATCAAATTCTTCAAGGATCACGGACATAATACCACCACTATCATCAACGCCAAAGTGATCAACTTTCTAAATACTACTTTCGATCTATCCAGAGAAGTGCACATGCCTTATAATAAGGAACTTTATAACAATATATACATTTGTAAAGAATCTAACCACCCACCAGGTATCCTTAATAACCTGCACAAATCTGTAGAACATAGACTCTCTACTAACTCTAGTAATAAATGCATCTTTGACAAATACAAAACCAAATATTTTGTTTCCCTAAATAAACGTAAGCACAATATTAAACTAGAGTAAGTCCCAAACACTAGCACGAATACCAATAGCAAACGTTGGAATAGAAAACGCAACATAATTTGGTAGAGCCCACTTTTCAGTAGTAACGTCAGGACCGACATCGGCGACATTTAGGTTAGTTACAGCTGCACTAGAAACCTTGACCAAATAAAGCCCAGCACAATAGTGTAATCGTTAATACTTAAGCAAAAATAATTACAACAGTAGCTATGATGATTAAAAAACAAATGCCGAAAAGAGAACATCTACGTTTTGAATGGCAAATGTATGTATAAAGGAGTTATTTATAAGGACATCATGACCAAATTACATTTTATTTCGGGTCAACTGTAAATAATTGGAAAACACGTTTTTATCATCATAAAATGACCCATAACAGCAAAAATACGCAAATGCCAAAGAAGTTTTATTGGGGTATCAAAACATATAGCTACACATCCGCAGTGAATTGGGAAGTGGTCGCTAAAATCAATCCATTCCCAGGCAGTGGGAGTGGGGGGGGGTACAGGTACAACCTATGTTTACAAGAAAAATTATTTATACTAAAAAATATTAATTCAAATCGACTCAATAAACGGAATGAATTTATGTCTACTTGTATGCATAAAAATATTTCTCTTAAAATATTGTAATCCTGGATAACCCACTTGTCGTCTAAATTTAATTTCAAATTTTAATTTTCCGCCCACCTTTATTTTATGTAATACACTAATTACCTCCCTCTAACAAGTCAAAAGTATTTTACGAACAGCATCCATCGTTCAAATTTTAAATTTTAAGCGTACTTCAATTACCTTTTTTTTCCTCTTTTTTTCTTATTATTGACTCATACCTACACCTCATTCCCTGCACTTAAACCTCTAGTATTGCTTTAGTACTATTTTTGTACTATTTTAATTTTGAACTATGAATCAGTATCCATCCCATGAGCATCTGTATACTTTTTAAATAAACAATAATCTATATCTTGTGCCCGACAAATTGGGTAACCAACGAAACTTTAGTCGCACACCAAAAGTAAGTATATGTGTATTCGTTAATATATATTTCTTTGCACTAACTACATTGAGAACTATTATGTCTACACGTCTTGGTTAAATTTGGTAATTATTTATTTGCTTACCAGCGTTATGCACGCAAGCACGCGCGTACACGGACGCTAATACCTAGTTATTTCATTTACTTAACCTTATATATATATATATATATTAAGACATTTTTATGTCCGAGAAATTTTCATAGAAACTATTCGTCCTCCGACAGGAATCGAATCTGTATCCTAAACGGAACCGTCATATAGCCTGACGTGCCTTTAACCAATTTGGCCACAGAGGAGCGTTCGGTTAGCAAGGTCGATTTTACTGTCTTTAAACTACAATCTTCCATGATTCTTTCACGTACATTCATATCTGCTCATAGCGTATCCAAATGTAAACAAATGACGTCACACATTATGAAATGGACAAAGTCCGACAATTATTTCTTAAGACATTTTTATGTTTATACATTCTTTTTATAGATACAAATATTTAAGTAAATGCTGTTTAATACTGTTTATTATAAACAGAGCATTTACTTAAATATTTGTATGTATAAAATAAATGTATAGACATAAAAATGTCTTAAAAAATAATTGTCGAACTTTGTCCATTTCATAATATATACACACACACACACACACACACACACACACATATATATATATATATATATATATATATATATATATAGTGGTTGATTTACTGTGAAACTAATGAAGCTTAAGCTTCAGAGACCCTAATCCCAGAGACATCTCCTTGAAGCAATATTTTTAATGAGTGAATTTTTCAACAAAATGTTGTTGTTTCTTTTTAAAGTGTTTGTTATTAAAATAAGGTCATTTTAGTGATAGAATCATAAGCGAATGAGTTGAAGTAATTAATACTGAACTTATAATATGCTCTAATGCTCATTTCATATGACTTAAATTATGATTTCCAATTTTTCTTGGGTGCGGGGGGGGGGCTTGCAGCGCATGAATCCTCAGCTGTATGGGCTCGTTGAGCTAGCCAAAATCTATTCATAGCCGACATTTTGGCAGTTGGATCCTCGAATCTATTGTTGCTGATTGCGAAGGGGCCACTATATCTATTCAAGCTTCAGGGCCCCCAAAAATGTAGATCCGCCACTATATATATATATATATATGTATATATATATATATATATATATATGTGTGTGTAGAGAGAGAGAGAGAGAGAGAGAGAGAAAATACGTCAACATATTTAATTTTATTTATTATCTTCTTGCACCTCTTTCGCAAGAAATAAGTTTTGCACAATTACATTCACTTTTCATGATAATTTGCTGAGTTTTTTGACGGCACAACATAAACTTTGGCCAGTTCTCCACACAGAACAATCACATTTACGAAAGGACATTCGTTTATTGAAAAATAAGTTGAATATAATAAATACAAAATGTCTCTCTTTTTTTAACAATACGTGGATACAATTATAAATACATAATTGATTATACGAAGTTAAAGTCAGAATTCCGGTTTCCATATTGATACGGACATGCGAGACAAACTTTGTGCCTACAGGAATTTGATCGTTCCAGAATCCTTAGAAGAGTGAGAGGAAAGCCATCGCAATAACAATTGGCTTCGAATTATTTCTTGCAAAAGAAGTGCAACGATGGACACATGATATCTTAGCGCATGCGCAATAGCTTCAAATTATCTCCCACTTCTTGATTTTCATTTTTTTCCCGTGTTTTATTTCTCCTGTCTTTGGAAATGCAGACCGCCATTCTTTTTCAACTGTTCCTTTCTTTTTTTTTCTCCCTTTTTTCTTTTTTTCTCCTTTCTTCTTTTTTTCCTTTCACTTCTTTTGTCCTCATTTATTTTTCTTTATATTTTTGGCTCCGGTCTTCTTTTCTCATCTTCTTCTTCTTCTTCTTCTTCTTCTTCTTCTTCTTCTTCTTGTCTTATAACAGGTGTTGTAAGCTTGGTGTGCTGGTGGTGTAAGGGTTAACGGAAACGTAAGAATCCATTTCTTCACTCCACCCTGAGCCAAAGGTTAATTAGTAGGACTTGTATCAATAAATCATTATTATATCCGCACCCCCCAAAAAAAATATTACCATCTAAAAATATTTTTTGGCTTTAAATAACCCGCAAAAGAGTAATACGGTTCCACGCTCCTCAAAACCTTCAATCTCACGGATGAGATTGGTGTCGGATGTAGTTTATCGTCATACCCAGGACGATTGGAGTTTCGGATCGTTGTACTCTAGAAAACACTCATAAAATTGGGGGAAAACCCTGTTCGTTATGCAACAACATTAGTGAAGTCAATCCTAATCACAAATTCAAAGAGACATATGATTTCTTCAGAAGGTGACAATTGTACTGATTCCGATTTGATATATATCGTCCGGTCTTTCACATTATATCTCTGAGAATTATGACTTTCTTCGCTTAACAACGTTAAATGCAAAAATAAATAAAATATTAAACGCATTGATGAGGAAATGGTAGTATGTTTATCACATATAACTCCTAACATTCAAAAAAATTACCGTAGCACATCAAGCCATATAAATATATTTAAATATTTAATGTAAAAAATAATTAATGTTATTAAAAATAAATGCTTATTTTAAGAGACTTATTTTATTATTTTCCGATTTTAAATTTCCATGACTAATTTCTTCTCATTAAAAATTTAAAGTGCGCTCTAGAACTTTAGTTATTCTACATGTGCGCCCTGAATTAAAATAGTTGAAAAACACTGCCGTAGGGGGTTGGATAAAACTGACGAGAAGACACGAGACTAAAAATATCAATGTGTTGTCTCAGAGACATGGGTATCCTGTCTGACAAAAACATCTCAGCAAAATGATTTGACAAACTTTCAGGGTATAGAGACCTAGATAAATCATTTAAACGTAAGCGCCATTTCATTAGTGTTAGGAATAATTAAAAAGAATTAGCGATAGACAAATTAAGAAAATTTCAGGAAATCGATTTCTTTCTAAGATACAAAAGATTGTACCCGTGAGTAACACTTACATGCTCAGAGAGGCTCTAATTTAATATGCTCAATGACACTTTAAGAAAAAAAAATCCTCTGCACACAGACGTAGGAGAGGATCATATTAAATAACATGCAGAGATACAGAAGATGATTATCTCCCTTTGGTGGAGATAAGTCACCATGGTCACGTGACGGTCGTTTAGTGACGTTACTTCATACAATGATGAAATGACCAGTCATTCAATCAGTAAGCTTATTGGTGTCAAGACACACGTGTTTGTTTGTCCTGCTCGGAATTCCGTCGGGGGATGCTAGCTGGCAAGTGCAACAGCTTACAAGTCCATGGTGCTGTTTCCTTTTGGGGATATATCTCCTCCAGATATAAAGAAACTTCGGCTCGCAGTCCCCAGTTTGAGAAAACCCAACATTCGCTATTTCCCCTTTGGGGAATATGTCCTCGCTTGGGACATAGTAGATGAATCTGGCCCGTTTAAATCTAGTGTCTTAAACATGGCTTCTTCAGAAACACAGAGGAATCTCCATATTATATTAATACCCTTCCTTTTTGTTTCGCCTTACTCTCTGCTTGCTGTGTAGATATATGATGTATTATTCTCTGCGTGGGACGCATGTAAATATGTATATATATTTTTGTGTATATCTTAGTGTTATAAAAGTTTGTTTGGGAACAAAGCATGTTTGTCAATCCTTTTTCTTTCAGTCATTCCGTTCCGTCGGTGAAATACGGTGTTATTATATCACGGATATAATAATGTCCATTTTTTCCAAGTCTCTTCCATTAACTGAATCAGGGAAACTAAAAGTAATAAGTAGAAGAAAAGCAACTGCATCAAAACTACTGCCACCACCAACAGCAACAAGAGATAACTGCAATTTGAATGGTTTATCCAACCCAAGCCTAGAAAATTGTGAAGGACAATGCGGCATTTGTGCCTTGAAGAGATGTGAAAAGAGGCTTGAAGCATTGGAAATCCATGGAAGGATCGAACCCCTACAAATGACGGTCTAATGTTTTTCAGTCATATCACACAGATTATTTATCATTTTAGAAGTAACCCTCTATCTTGAATGGCACTCGAGTCTTGTATTTCTATTACAAAAGATTAAAAAAATTATAAAAATCATACACATTATATCGGTTAGTGGTGGAGTTGTAAGAAGACTTGTCACTTGATTTTCAGTTGAAGCCCTCAGATGCTAATGATGAGAAAACAAGAAAAAGAAGAAAAAGAAAGAACACAAGCAAAATTAAAGTACCAGGAACCAAAGTAAAAAAAATAAAACGCCAACGGATTATTCAGAAATCGAACCCCCCCCTCACCAAAGAAAAAAACTGCAAATAAAATTAACAGGGCGTGGTCACGCGAAGGACATCTAAAACAAGATATTATATAAAAGATAGTAGCAACCGAAAAAACAAAAGCATCAAAATAAATCATCAAACTGAAAATGCTGCAATATCGAATATCGCCTTTGCGTATAGTGAGATGAGATTATCACATATCGATAATGGATGAAAAAATGGGCAGATAAACTAGATATGATTGAGTGGAAGTGTGATACACTGGGAACGATGCAAACGAATTTGATTCCAACATATGCACAATTAAATGAATTTAAACTGAAGAAAATTCACCTGTCCAAGTGCGATGATCAATAAGACAGTCTTGCGAGCGATTCACCAGAACGCATGGTATATATATATATATATATATATATATATATATATATATATATATATATATATATATATACTCGAGTATAGTGCAAGAGTTTATAATAAGTTTTTTTTAACATAAATAACGGGTCACACTATACACAGGTAATTTTTCTGGAATTCATGCATTTTCGGTGACCGTAATCTCCCTAATAGACCTACATTCTCACAGTATGTTTAGCTAACCTTAACGCTACAGATTTAATCTGCCTCGATTCTATCTTTCTGTTGCTACATGAAAGCAGAACGTCTTTCACAATGTGTGCAGCTTAAAATCTAAAAATACGGTATATAAATGAAGAATTAACAATATTTTTTCCTTTCTACAATTTGCGTTCATTTTCGTTCGCACGTGTTTATATCACCGCGGTATTTGCTTTTCCAACAGCGATGGAAACATTTGTGAAAAGAAGATGAATGTAAATTTGGAAAAATTATTGATTCTTCATTTATATAAGGTATTTGGTGATTTTAAGTGGCCTACACAGTGAATGAGGTTTTTGCTCTTCATATAGCGACAAAAGGGAAGGAACTTAGGCTACGTAGGAGGCAGACCCAGGGTAAAGGAGCTACCGTAGTCGGACAGGAAGGAAAACGTAAGTAAAGTACAGTATCTAAATCTTTGTATCAGATATTTTATAGTAAGTGCTTTTTCTCAGCATTTTGGGGTAGCTTTGTACAAAAAAAGAATGATGACCATATTTGCTATAAAATATGTCCCGGGTGACGCCCAGTACTGCAATATTTGACTATGATAAGCCTACTTGTATTGCTGGGATCGCATTTATAAAAAAAAAAAAAAAAATTAGGATATTCACACAATATTTAGGTGTGGTACTATACATGAAGTAGTCTTATACATCGGTATATATGGTAACTTTGAGGCCAGTGAAAAATACGCAACTATCATAGCGACTAGACAGGCCACTTTTTCAGCGGCAGAATCACGCGACACTGTTAAATTCTCTATGAGCCTCCTTTACCAACCATCACTCTACGGCATGTTCCCTATAGTACTGATATTTAAAACTTATTTAACCTTTGGTACAAAACCACAGGGGGAGCTGAGTGGTCTTTAGGGACATATGAGCAAGATCGTGTTGCGCCAATGGTTCAAACTTAACTGGTCTGCCTGTCTTGATAAAGCGGCACCTAAAATGTTATAGTCTTTCTTTCTTAAAACCAAACAGTACCTTGGATATATCTCTTCTTCCGTCTATCCTCACAATCAAAAAGGAGTGTCCCATTGATTATCTGAGAAGATAGCGGTTAACTTACGTGATAACTAAGGAATGTAGGAAGACGCGGAATAATAATAATAATAATAATAATAATAATAATAATAATAATAATAATAATAATAATAATAATAATAATTTCCAGTAGACTAATCGAAGAGATACCTGGAAGTTCATGCCTCAAATAGATAAAAAAAAAAAAAAAGTTCTGACAAGTACCGCCCACACTTTACGAGGGGCTTTATCTATGTCATATTTATTTTTTTTTTTGTCAGTGGAAAGTCTCATGATGCCATCTCTAACCTTAGGTCTCTGGGCGGGACCCGGAAAGAAATATGCAAACGCCAGAAATCAAAGGAAATAATAATAATAATAATAATAATAATAATAATAATAATAATAATAATAATAATAATAAAGAAAAAATGTTCTCGTTAGTACAGCCCACACATTACGAAGGGTTTTATCTATGTAAAATATGTATGGGTGTGTTTTCTTTAATTCGTCAGTGGAAAATGTCATGATGCCATTTCTAACCTCAGATCTCTGAACGGGACCCGGAAAAAATGTGTACACACCAGAAATCAAAGAAAATAATAATAATAATAATAATAATAATAATAATAATAGCCTACCGTCCGGTTCACACTCCTCTCAGGACTTTTGAACAGGCTTATCACTTGTTTCGTGTTTAGGATTGGATTTCCGGTTCCTTCAACTCTATACTTCTAACGTCTCTGAGTTCTCAAATTTTATTCACTGATTATTTATTCATTATTTTCTCTCCCAATAGGAGTAGATAATAGAACCTATCATCTGGTACCCCGGTCTGTTGAACATGAGTAGAGGTTTATCCCTTGTTTCCTATGTAGGATTGGGTTTCCGGTTCCTTTTAAATTATACTTCCACTCTATACGTCTAACGTCGGCGCTGGAACTCTGAAATGTTATTCACTAATTAAATAATGGCCTCTTCAAGTCTAGAGTTAGGTGTTGTCATTCCTGCATAGCCCCCAAATCTTCACCTTTTGCCCTTTTTTAAGCTAATACACCATCAAACAATAACCCTATACCATGAGTGGCTCTTTGGCCTTGCATTGAGTGAACATTAATAATAATAATAATAATAATAATAATAATAATAATGATGATAATAATAATAATAATAATAATAATAATAAATGACTTCTGATCATAATTTATTGGGGTTGTTAACATTTACATGTTTAGTCTTGTTGAATTAAATATTTGAAGTAAATATTTCCTTCGTTACCACATATTTGTTTGTCAGTTGCCTGACCTTAACCAGCTGTGCATGTTTCCTTGGGGAAGAACAACAATAACAATAACAATAACAAAAGAGAACAAATAGTTTAGTATCGATCACAGTTATTCACCTTGGGACTTAACTCACTACAAGAAAACAGCAGAGACTGTATTGTAATAGACACAGTAAGTGTTTATACAGGGTGCGATGGGTAAATTGTCGCCATTTTATATATTTAATTTCGCGCTGTTTATTTTAGATTTTGTTTTCTGCACAGTATAGTAGTGTCAGTTGGGCACCGTCTGTCAGAAAAAGTGCACCATGATGCAATTCACTCCACCAGAAGCTCCAATACGTACATTTCCGAATATATGGGCGTCAATTTAATGACAGTACAGAGGATTCGGAAAGATTTGGATGAGTATAATGTCGGTTACAAAGGTACGGTAGCTCGGAAAACTAACTCTGATCGTTCTGATAAGAAAAGAACTCCCGAATTTGTTGTGAGATTCAGGCAATGATTGACAACTATAAGCTTAAGTCCATAGCCAGGGACACATGTGTGTCTGACTTTCTTATCACGTAGGTAGTGCATTTTAACGTTGCTAATCAATCATCCGACTCCGGCGACGGAAGTGGCTGTTGAACCGACCGATGAATACGACTGCAACACTGCACCCCCAACGGTAGATGAAGTGCGAGATATTCTGCGCCATCTGCGTAACAACAAGACTTCTGGTGAGGATGGTATACCTGCAGAAGTATATAAAACCGTACCAGATGTATTCGCCTCGTGGGTGCATCGTGTCTTCAATGCGGTCTGGCTCTCTAAGACCTACCTTGCCGATTGAAGCGAGGCCATCCTACTACCTTTTTTTCAAAAAGGGTGATAGGAGACTCTGCTCGAACTACAGAGGAATCAGCCTCATCGACGTTGTGGCCAAAGTATTTGCAGTGCTTCTCCTGCGAAGATTTCAAGGCATCCGTGATCTGCGAACTCGCCCGTCTCAGAGTGGCTTCCGCCCAAGCAGGGGCTGTGTTGATCAGGGCTGTGCACCCTCTAACAACGCTGGGCATACCAGCAACCAACAGTCCTCTGTTTCGTCGACTTTGCGGCTGATTTCGACTCCGTTGATAGAGGCTCACTCTGGCGTATCATGGAGGCCGATGGCATGCCCGCTAAACTCCTTCGTCTCATCAGGGTCTACTACCGGTCGACGCGAGCCTGTGTTCGTGCTTATGGTGAGGAGTCGGGGACGTTTGAGGTGAAGACTGGTGTGCGGCCCTATCCCCTACCCTATTCAACTATACAATCGACTACATCCTCGGTAAGGCCCTTCGGGACTACGCTGGAGTTGCAGTTGGTTGGAATGTCAGGGTGTCTGATCTGGCCTATGAGGACGACATTGTCTTGGTCAGATTGAACTGTGACGATGTGCAAGCTGCGCTCAACCGTGTGCAAGCTGCAGCACGGGATGTGGGTATGACCATCAATGCCTCGAAGACCAAAGTTATGCCGTCTCCGGTTGATCCAGTCAACTGGCAGCCACTGACGCTGGACTGGGTCAATCTGGAGGACGTGCAGTCTTTCATCTATCTCGGTTCAACCATTATACCATCCGGCCAGGCTGCTGCTAAAGTTGAACGCATAATGGGAGCTGCAAGGTCCGCATTCGTGCATCTCAAGCGGTCACTATGGGGGCGACGGGAGATTTCCACGGTTACGAAGGAGCGCATCTATCAGGCTATTGTTCGGACTATCCTGCTCTATGGCTGCGAAACGTAGCCACTTAGAGCGGTTGACCTATGAAGGCTTGAAATGTTCGACAACGATTGCCTTCGCTGCATTTTACGATGCCGCCAAATCGATCGTGTGCCCACAGCCACTCTACGTCGTCGCCTGAGTTTCCGTCCTCTTCTACCCGTCCTGCTCCAGCGTCGTCTCCGATGGTTCGGGCACGCAGCTCGACGCCCGGAGGGAGAGCTCATCCGCGATGTACTTCTCCCTCCTTCTCTTCCTGGCTGGCGAAAACGTGTCGGTGGACAGCTGAGGACGTGGGCTAGCACAATCAAGGATGACCTAGCAGTACTATTGGGTCCACAAGTAGTTGGTCTTCGACGATGGAATCGCGATTGGCTCGCCATTTCGTGTGACCTGGCTCAGGATCCGCGAGCGTGGGCAGCGATGGTCCGTGATGCTGTACTTGCTCGAGAGGAAGCCGGTTCAACCCGACCAGGGTTAAAACCGATACAAGTCAAGAAGTTAAGGTAGTGCATGATGACATTCAGCATTTTTCATACAATTTTTATCTCAAGCCATGAAGGACAAGAAGAAAAATCGCGATACGAAAAATTTCTGCAAGGATAAGATGGGGAACACATAGAATACCGATAGGCTTGCTGTGTCGCCAAAAGATATACAGATGGTGAGGAAAACCAAATATCCAGTCAAAATCATGTTGTTTGGTGTGATCACTAGTAATGACAACATTATGCATCTCATCTTCCCACAGAACTTCAAACTCAACACAGAAGCCTACATCAAGTACTTTGAGGAGAAGTGCTGTTCTGGGTCAAAAGGGTGGCTGCTGAAAGACCCTATATCTGGCAACAGGATTCTGCACCATGCCACACAAGCAGGAGAACCCAGTTATGGCTGTCAGACAATTTTTGCAACCACATCATCCCTTACATCTGACCATCTAACTCCCCCGACTGCAACCCCCTTGATTATTCTGTGTGGGGCGCAGTTGAGCGAGAGACCAATAAAACTCCTTGCAATAACAAAGATGAACTGAAAGTAAGCATTATGTCAGTATTCATCAACTTAAACAAGGAGACCGTCCAGAAGAGTTGCAGGAGATTTTGAAGTCGCCTGGAGGTTGTGATTGAAGACAAAGGCGATTTTATTGAATAAATTTTACTAAATTTATTAAATTTACTTTTTAGTATTTCAATATATTTTTCTGTAATTTTGGTAAATATATCTGTTAAAATTTATCCATCGCAACCTGTTGTCTCCCCTCTGTAGCGTTCTTTTTTATTATTTTAGTAAGATATCCACGCATGAATGTGATTAGTGACAAAATTATCAAGCTTTTTTCGGCACACCCCTATTGGGATTCCTATGTCACCGTTATATTAAGCCCAATGATCCCCCGAAGTGAAATTGAAGAGGTGCCTCTTGGAGTAAAGATGCTTATTATTCCAGCTAACTGAGGTTGGGCTATCTGACAAAATAGGGATACAATTGTTAGCCTTAGTATTTATTCTTGTACTGTTTTCTTCTCATTGAGCAGAAATTTAAAGATCGGTCATCTCATGAAAAAAAAAACAAAAAAAAAAAACAATAAATTAACCCAGAAGAAGAATAACACTCTATATGACTAGGCAGTAAGTGTAATCCACAGGGAATCAAGAGGGGACATTTCCTCACCGCCGACTCAACACTGGCCAACCGGTGTAGGCAGAGTGTGTGCATCTCTTAGATCGGCTTTGAGTGCAAAAGTTGCAAAGAAACAGCGATGCATTTTACGAGAAATTAATTGGAAGCCATCCTCCTCCCCCTAATTTGAAGAAGTCCATGAAAGATTTTGCAGATTGTTTCTTCTTTTTCACAACGATCTCCAAATGAATATTTGAGGAGAATTGCAGACAATTTTCAATACATTTTTAAATCAAAAATTACATTTATTCGGTTTTAAAACGTTATGTTTTAAAAATGACCGTTAATGAATTACTTTTATGTGTTTTTAAAAAGTCGACGAAAAAATTACATAGTTTGCATATCGTCGAGTCGGCGGTGATGAGTCTGTGGTGATGAGTCGGTGGCGTTCACTTGGTGGTGATGAGTCGTCCTGCACCCACATGAAATTGTGCCAAACAATGGTATAAAATATCTTGTTATTGCCAGGAAAAGTGACAAATTTGTTGAAAATGAAAGAGACATTTTTACTCAGTATTATTGGCGAACTTGAAGCGGTCTTGAAGAGCCTTACAAACAAATGGAATCAGAATGGAAAGCTGTGAAAGGAGCGAAACTCTCTAGAAGACAACATTATTAAAAGAGTTGGAATACTGAGGAGAGTACGGGATTAGTGGGAAGATTTGTTGTCACTTGATTTCCAGTTAGAACCACTGGATACAGTTGGTGCAAAACTCAGTTATAATACAAGAAACATTTGTCATTCATTGACTGAACAGTTAGTGTTACTGTCGGTTGAAATTTTTAAAAAAAAGCAAAAAAACTTTTTTTTATTAAAACAGGTTTTTCAGAAAATTAAACTTCTCAAGTTCACTAAGTGTTATAATTCTTTCTATTATTAATGGGAGGTGCCTTCCAAATATTATGTTTTTGGAAGATTAACATCTTCATTATACCATTAATTTCTCCTCTAATGCTGTTTTTGTTATTTGGAAAATCTCATTGTGATTTTGAAGCGCCAGTCTATATTGTCCGATAATGGAATTTATTATTTAAGACAATCATTCGCTTGAAGTCATTTTAAAACATTTATCTGAGAAAACTGTTGTATACGAATAATAGTTCAGATATTTCTGAATGAGCTGAATGCTATGCATGACATCCATGTGTAAGATCTGACGAGACTATTTAGGAACGAGATTCGAGCTCATAGGTTAATATTTTCCTTTTGTAGAACCTTTCGGTGTTAGCCAAAAGAACCCTATCACAATTTATTCAAATTCCTAATCTCATATAGTAAATTTGTCACAACTGATCGATACACTGAAGTATTTAACGTGTTTAGAATTTATTAATTCCATATTTTGAATGTTTAGTATAAATCTAGGATATGTAGTATCACTACTTTCGTTCCAGTTCCAAAAGAAAATAAATATTTTAAAAATTTGGTAACTTTGAAATATAATTTCAGTCGACCAGATCTCGTCATCGTCAATTTTTCATTTAATTTCATATTCCTTAAGGATGTAGGCGATCATATTTTTCCACTGATTTTCTTTTATTATCTGTGAATTTACATGAATTCTTGAGAAATATAATGGAGTTTGCTCTTTCCACAATGTTGAATTCATTATTCTTCACCTAGATTGGTTGTCATCAAAGGCAATCATTACGGAATACAAATGACCATGACAACCCATAGATTCTTTTTTAATTCCTGTGAACTTTTATTATACATTAGGAAAGATGCTGGTGTGGATTCCCATTGCCTTCTCCACAGTTTTGTATTCATTGCTCTTCGCCTAGACTGGCTTCCATCAAAGGCTACAGAGATCCTTCTACGTTACATGATTTGGGTGACCATAACAATCCATAGATTCCTTTTCAATTTGAGTAAACTGTTATAACACCTTAAGAAAGATAGTGGAATAACTTCCATTTGGCCTCTCCACAGTTTTGAATTCAATCCTGGTCAATCCTGCTTTTTAACCCACTGCTTGGAAAAAGATGGAGTTATGTATTTTCAAAGAGAATTAGTGTCAAAGTGTACCAATCAGGCTAGCGCGGAATTTGAACTGGAATCGCTGATAATATTTTCGGCGCCGATAACCATTACGCCAACCTTAAATATTTACATTAAAAGTTAAATAGAGAAATGTCGTTATTCCAGCAGATTATAGAATGAAATTGAAAGAATTGAATAAGTATTCAAAATATTGTCACACAAATGAAACAAAAGAGTTTTTAAATATAAAGATAATGACTGGTTGGTTTCCTTTACCAGAAAAGCTTAAAACGGGGTGTGAAAGTAAAAGAAAGAATTTAAAAACCTGACGAAAAACTGGCTCAGTGAGGGTGTGTAGCTCAGTTTCCATTTTCGGAAATCCGAGGTGACTAACGCAGGGTTAAAGGCAAAATGGCAAATGTTAAAAAAAAAAGAACAAAAAAAAAACAAAAAAAAAAAAAACACCCACCATCTACTCTTACCAGTTCAAATCTCTACAGCAAGTAATCGCTTTGCCACTTCCACAGAGTTGAATCACCGTTATTTCACCCGTTTAGATGTAAGAAGATAATTCCACTGTTAGATAGATTGGAAAAGCTGACTAATTCCCGCGTGGATGCTTCCCTGCACATTTCAATCGTCACCTCTTCAAGCAAGAGTCAATTGTTTCGTTTCCTCCTCATCTTTAGTCACTTTCATTCATTCTATTCATATCGTCCGTCCTGGGTCTGACGATAAACTACATTCGGCAACAAGACCTCTGATCGGGAGCTTTTGATGAGCGTGTAACTACCTGTTAATTGCTGTTGTCTCCAGATCAGGGATGGTAGCACCAGTTAGGGTCCCAGCTATGGGTAAATAGTGAACCCCCAAACTGTGATGAAAACACTATAAAAGTATAAAGTAAAATACCAGCAATATATTTTTTTTAAATATATAAATATTACCAGCAATACATTTGACTCTCGACAAAAACCCTCTTTGCAAAAATACGTCAATGAAACCTGATCTACAAAGTGATTTCTTACAAAGAATACATATTCTATTCATACGTATCTCTCCTAAAAATCTTGTTCTCATTAAATAACCCATTGATATGTCGTAAAACAAAATAAACCAAACCTGATCTACAAAGTGATTTCTTACAAAGAATATATATTCTATTCATACGTATCTCTCCTAAAAATCTTGTTCTCATTAAATAACCCATTGATATGTCGTAAAACAAAATAAACCAAACCTGATCTACAAAGTGATTTCTTACAAAGAATACATATTCTATTTATCCGCACCTATTTTAAAAATCTTGTCGGCATTAAACAAACGATTGAGTTTGACATGCCGTAAAACAATAAACCAAATCAAACCAAATTCATACCATTTACTATTATTATTTTGCTGACTGCAGCCCTTTACCTTGAGTGGCTTTCGAGTCTTGTTTGTTTGTTTGTTTAACTGCGTATCAACTCATGAGTAATTTTATCCGGAAATTTAATTTTCTTGTGAGTTTGAATAATGTTTTTCTTTTTACAAAAATCTATTGCTTTTAATTATTTTATTATTATTTTTTTAAGATTTATACTTTCAGCTCTTCTGTCATAGTACTGGGGGTTCGTTATTCATGCCACAACCCCGGCTCAGGGTGGACCTAGGAACAACAGCAATCAACAGGTGGTTCGACGAGTCTCAAAACCTCTCGATCAGAGCTATTGCTGCCGGATGTATTTTATCGTCATAACCAGGACGATCGAATCTTATATTCGGTGAATAAAATAAAATAAGAATACCAAAGAGAGGCTAAAGTCCTGAAAAAGACTTGCTGTCACTTTAACCTCGGTTAATAGTTGTGTATTAATTCAATATCGCTATAAAAATAATTGTAACTATGACATTACCGTTGTTGTTTTTATGTCTTGACAATAAGAAAAAATATTGATAGTAGGCAAAAATAAAACAAAATAGTTACCGTTATTCTTAAATAGCGATAAACTATAGTGGAGTCAGACAACTGGTCTGCTATGGCTCATCTCCACCCCACTGACCTTTTCCCCAACCCCGACTCACTCTTCCAGCCAAGTGATCCTGTTGCATACAGCACACGCACAATGTCTCTACAACAATGCACAACCACCACATGTACAAACGGTTCAATACTGACGCCATCTTGTACCACTGCCTCTTGGCGCCACTGTTTTTCCCGCCTTTGCTGCTCCTGCTGCTGTCGTATCCATGGCGATGCATGTATCGGGACACAAACAAGCAGTGAAGAAGTTATTTTGCCTGCCTGTCCATCAGCGTCGCCATGACAACTGTTCGCAAACGCGCGACGATTGCCTCCTGATGTTTAAGCAAGCATCCACGCCTCTCCTCTGCCCATCTTTTCTACTCGACGCCATCTTTGCATTAGGACTTCTTTTATTGATGAGACGTCGTGCGTGCGTGCGTGCGTGCGTGCAAGCTGGAACAAAAAGGAGGGGAAAAAAGAGAAAAGAAATAAGACGGCCAATGAAATAAGAACAAGTAGGGGATGTTAATAATAATAATAATAATAATAATAATAATAATAATAATGGTAAGAAGAAAGTCAAAAGGGTTTGAAAATGACAATATAAAGAAGAAGAAGATAATAGAGAAAATAGAAAGAAAGAAAGAAAGAAAGAAGTAAAAGTGAAAATAATAATAATGATAATATAAAGAATAAAGAAAGACTCAAGGGAAGTGAAAAGGGATGGAAATGACAATATAAAGAATACGAAAAGAAGAAGAAGAAGAAGAAGAAGAAGAAGAAAGGAAAAAACAGAATAAGATAGAAAAAATCTATAATAAAAAAGCCAAAAATTAAATCAACTATAGAAGAAAGAAAACCAGAAGCGAAATTAAGAAGAAGCAAGAAAAAAGAAAGAAAAAAGAAAGAAAAAAGAAAGAAAAAAGAAAGAAATAGGGGATAAAACTAATAAGAAAAACAAGAAGAACCAGAAGGGCAAGAAGAAAAGTAAAAACAGAAGTAAAAAGAAATAATAATAATAATAATAATAATAATAATAATAATAATAATAATAATAATAATAGAACTACAAGAGTGTAAAACAATTACAAGAATGTGTCATTTAAAAGGTGGTTGCACGCTCCACAAAACCTCCAATCTCCCAATCAGAGGACACGCTGCCGGATGTAGTTTATCGTAATACTTCTGGGATGAGGAGTTACCGTTATTTACATGATTTACATTCAGACTGACGCTCTCATATTTGTTGTTATTATTACATTGTTTCTTCCTTTGTACCCTCCGTTCTTCTTCAGGTGTTTGTCAATCTGTATAACTTTCAGGTAATTTCGAACTGAAATCATTATTTAATCTACGATGGTAGATTTGATCTCACTGCACTGATTTTTTTTACGACTCATCAAACTTTTGCAGGTTATTTAAAGCCAGAAAATATTTTTAGATTATAAGACGTTTTTGGAGATAATACTGATTTACTGGTACAAGTCGTACTAATTAACCCATACCTGGGGAGAGAAGAGATGGATTCATACCTTCCTCAAGAGTAGTTGTGCGTAAGTGAATATAACGAACCCAGCTGGAATTGGAACTCGGCTCTTAGCTGAATTTCTGTAATTATGATTTATTATTATTTGCATTATTTTCATTCGAACTACTGTCCTCATCGTCGTTCATTACAACGTTTCAATCATTGTGTCCTGCAGCCTTCTTCAAATGTTTTCCGATCAAGTAACCGTCAGAAATCTTCCCTTTATTTATTCTATGAAATGAAGATTGTTTTCGTTTCGCTGACCATGTTGAGAGATATCTCCTCTTATTATTATTTTAGGTATTATTATTCGGTCGAGCTAGCTCGGACATTCATGAGTCTATCACGCTAACCATCACGGTCCTGCGTCAAGGTCGAAAGGTCATTAAGGTGGCATCTTGTTTCGTTACATAGTTGGTTAACGTACGTATTTGCTGGGCGATCAACCCATCTTGCGCCATGGCTAGGTGTCCAGAGCAGCTTATCACTTGCGAGTTCTTGTTTTGCTCGACAGCAGTGTCCTGCAAAGCGTATTCTACGTTCGCGTAAGATTGTAGAAATATTAGGGATGGGTCTATAGAGCTGCGATTTCTTTGGATGTTGTCTCCAAGAGATGTTACGTATAGCTCTCAGCATTCGAGTGTAGGTTCCATCAAGCTTAGACTCAAGGGTTTTAGCTAATGTCCAAGCGGCGCCATACATTAAAACCAACTCTACAATGGCGAAAAAGAAGCTCCGTTTGAGGTTGTCTGGTAGATCAGATTTCTAGATAACATGTATTTTATTCAAGGTGGTCCAGATTTTAGCTATGTCAATTTTCACATACTTTTTAGCAGAATTTATTTCGCTTCCTAGGTATGTAAAAGATTCGATAGATTTTATTGATTCAGCCGAGACAGTTTGTATTGAGCCGTGCTGGTTGAAGCCTATAAATTCAGTTTCAGAGGCATTGAAACATGAGTACCACAAATTAGTTTAGTATTGTTCGGTTATAGATCGCCTTGTTTCCATCGAGTAGCTTTTATTATATGGGAAGTGTCATGACTTTTTAGGAAAAATATTGGAGTAGTTTCACGTTGTCATCTGCAATTTAGGTTATTACTTCGTCTAGGCTGGCTGGAACCTAATACTAGAGAGCTTAGTCTACCTTGTTATTTAATCCAATGCACCGGGCGGGGCGATAACAGAGGATTAAAGCAATGGGTCGTGAATTTGATGACATAGCCATTGTGAGTTCAATCTCTGGGCCGGGTAGTACAGTTTTTTTTAAATTACTGATAGAAGAGAAAGTCCAAGAGCTACTCAAGGTAGAGGGTTACTGAGCGAGACTGTAGAAAGGGATAGGGAAGAAGAAATTCATATTAAAGGGACGCGTAAAAGGTTAGATATTAGTTGAACCTGGATAAAGATATAAGAGATAAAGGTTGTAGTTGTCAGGAAAGCATCCCCTCGTGATTCTATTCCACAAAGCAAGAATTCTGGGATAGAAGCTCCTTATCAATAACACGAAGGGAAGTGGGGTGCCTATCGTGAACATGGACTGGCGGATCCTAACTGAAAAGGTCTGAGCTGATGGAACTAAGAAATGTAACTCGTCCGAACATCTGCCATATTAAGTGTGAGAGGTTAGCAACGTTTCGTTTGTGGGATAAGGGTTGCGGGGTGGAGAATAATTCAGCACGCAAAAGGTCGCCTAAGCTATTCGAACTCGAGGCTAGGCAATGAAGATTGGACAGCAACAGCCCTTATATATATTTTTTTTTTCAAGCATTTACACAGCAGGGTGGGAACGCCACTAATATGCAGAGGTTACAGGGAGCGAAACTGAAAGAGAAGACTGAGACTAGGGAGTATTCAAGAAAGGACAAAAGATGAACGGGATTCAAGAAAAGAGAAGATGGCGATTGACTTTGCACTTAAATGTTTGAAGATAAACGGAAGCGAGTTCCGCAAGTGGAAAGTGCGATAAAAGAAACTGTTCGAGTAAAAGTGTCGGTTGCATTTAGGTATTTCAACAGTGAAAGGGTGGGACCTAAATGCCAATCTAGTAGCACGCTTAAATTCCTGTAGTCAGGGTGCTAGGGGAAAAAAGCTTGTCAGAACCGTTGACGTGAAAATATTTGTAGAAAAAAGCCACGTGACGTCGGTGAGAAAGTGACTGAAGTCGAGATGCCTGGTCGGGATCGATTATATTACAGTCCAGGCCGATCAGGCATTTTGTCAAGAATCCCGAGCTGTACAGCAGGAGCAACACAATTTATAATTACGCCAAGGTTTATATAGCATTTCACCTTTCTGAACAAAACCAGTGATTAAACAACAGCGAAAACAAACAAAACAAAAAAAGCACGCTAAATGAAGTAGGCTAGATTGTGCTTCTTAACGTAACGGGCTTACGATCATAGCACATAGAAACGCCGGTTCCCATACGATCACCGAAGTTAAGCAACGTTGAGTCTGATTAGTACCTAGATGGGTGACCGCTTGGGAATATCAGGTACTTTAAGTTTGGATGGCCGGAAGATGTAATGGATCAGTATTGTAAACCGGAGGGCCGAGTTCCAGTTGGATTCGGTAAATTCACTTAAGACGCAAATATTCACCTCTTCTCAAAATTAGTCTTCTCTTAATTAGTATAACTTGTATCATTAAAATCATTATTATCTAAAAAAAACAAAAAAACAATGGTCTTACAACCTAAAAATATTTTAAAAAATATATAATTATACACTTTAAATAAAGAATGCATTTAAAGGAAAATACAAAATTAAGCAATAAATTAAGAAAATAAATTATAAAGATTAAACTTTAAAATAAATTCAAAGCATAAATTAAACACAGATATTAAATTATAAAATGTTAAAATAATTTAAAAAACAATGGAGCTAGATTGAGATTATTATGTGTCTGCAACCGAAAAAATCGTGTTCGAAAAAAAAAAAAAAAAAAAAAGAAAGAAAAGCTAAGATGGCGATTGCCTTAAAAGAAGGCAGACAATACTCATTTCTTCCTCCCTTCATTTTAACCGCATTTCGCCATGTGGAAAGTTGAACTCTGTAAGCAAATGTCATAAGTTTCTTAATTTTGTAAAATGACCCAATCATCGGGAATTAGTGATAAAATTTACATGGCCTCTTCTTCATAGGGAATTTCTGGAGATTAAGAAGACTTATATCCAGATTAGTAGCAGAACCAGATTATCTTTGGCAGGATTATTGATAACCGATCCGTATCACTGTCAGAACAAAAGAAAATATATAGCTTATAGTTTAAATAATACAGTTATTCCTTTCTAATGGAGAAAGGTGATAACATATATATCAGAATGTTAGTTAATCGAATGAAGACTACTTTCACTGTAATACCTTCTGCCACTTCCGTCCGGTTGAGGGTTCAATTCTATAAATGCAGTAGGTGATTCATATCAGAGATCTGAATCGAATTTAATGTCCATCAGAAACCTTTGATGTAAGAGGAGTTTATGTGTGGTATCCTCACTATGCATTAAGTTTGGTTAAGAGATGCCAAAGTAAAATTTTAATTCGGTGTCACATCAGAATGTCAAAATAGCTAAATGTCCTGACTCATACTCACCAAGTGCATAATTTAGCTTCAAAGAATGTCGTTTGGTACGTGAACATAGACCCTACTGGATTTAGGATATACAATACAACCGGATGACAGGAAATTATATAAATGACAGACCTACGAGAAGAGGGACAGAGTCCTTTATACACTCGCAAGAAAATGATCGAACTTTCGAAGAAAGACTCGAAATCACATACCCTTGATTCGGCCTACGGTAATTTGACTTGAACAGAATAAACATTTATTTTACAATTTTTTGCAACTAGCATATAATGAAAGACAGGTGCAACAATTCAAGTAACCAGAACCCTTTAGTTGCCGTACCAATCGGGTTCAAATACGGTTGCATGAAACAAATGGTGATCAGGTAATGAGAACAATAAAATTACAGCCGTTCGTACATTATAGCATAACGAAAGGACTAAAATCTCGCATGAATAAAGATTATTTAATAATTACTATTACTTTTGTGATTAACAACTAGTTTTTCTTTTATCTTGCATCATTATTCATTTTTCAGCGATTTACGAAAAAGAACAAAAATAAGATGAAAGAAAGACTGGTTAATAATAATAATAATAATAATAATAATAATAATAATAATAATAATAATAATAATAATGGCAGGTCTTCATTTAAGAAATTTGTAGACAAATACTAATTCACGAGGATTTTATTAGCGCAGAAACTGTCGTCTGTTTTTGTTTGATCATCTTCCATAGATCATCCACTGTTGCCAACATAGTTATAATATGTTTTTGATATTAAACAAAAACATAGACTGAAATTATCAAATTTTAAAATACATTCATAAAAATTGTTTAAAAATGAAATTAATAACTGATTTCGTCTCAAAGCTAATATCACTAAATTGAGAAAAAAATAACGAAAAAAAGATATAAACACGGTCACGTGGAGAGACAAGTTAGTTAACCGCCATTGATTGCTTGTGGTGCGAAACGTTTCATGTAGCTTAACGTCTGCTTTTTTGAAAGGCCATCGGTCATTGCCAGACGGAAATGGATGCGGAAAAAAGGTATGTATAAAAAGAAATGTTTCACGGTGAATAAATATATAAAATAAAACATAGTTCAATAGAATTTCATCCTCTACACAACGACTACGATGGTGGCGACAGACTCCATGAATCAGATCAAATAAATAAAACAAACGTTTTGCCAAATAAATCCCATGTCGAACTTCTATTTATATACTAAGCTTCGGATAGTCTGACACAAATTGGGGATCGAACTCACTGCATAACGAAAATCCTGATCTACGGTAGGCACACGGTTGTTATTGTTTACCATTAGCTTAGTCTAGCACAATAGTTGAAAAGTAGACTTCAAACTCAAATAATAATGCTTTACTCAACTACATTACAAATCATTACTCAGTGGCGAGACAGTTTCTATACAACACCGTTAAGTTTTCCGCTACATAATCAATTTGTATTATTTTATTGAATGTTGCAGTCAGTTACGCTTTCTGACCGAGAAACACACCTAATATGATTTTTATAGAGAGTGTGAAGCAAGAAAGATGGGAGGTTGGAAAGCTTGAAAAGATTAAAACGTGTGAAAAGAAAAAAAAACTATATTACGGATTACCAAATATATATAAACTAGGTATTCCGATAATACGCATTATATCACATAAACTGACCGACACATTATCCAAAATTGTAACCCTACTGCTTGGCACGATTATCTCCTCGCATATAAAAAATCTCTGGTAAACTTTTAAATAAGTTAAAAGACGTAGGCATAAAAATATGATTAGTTTCGATATGAAATATTTATATTTATATACAAATCTTACTATTTATATTGTTTAGGCTGTTGTCCTCGTCTTTACTGTCATATTCCCGCTGTTTCGGTCATTGTACGGTCCAGCATTCTTCAGGTGATATACGTCGGAATTTTGAACCTAACCCTTTATTTCGTCCACGGAGATAGATTGTTCTATTTCCACATGGGTCGGTTCGAAATTCTAATTCTTCCGATCTTGCACCAACCGATTATTATCTTTTTCGAACGCTGCAAAATGACTTGAATGGGACTGCTTGATTCATTTGTATTTTTTCTTATTCTTTATCAACCCTTTATTGGTCATTTAAAACTGTAACATTTTGGATTGTAAGAATTCTTTTTTTGCATTTAAAATGTTTTGGGAGTGGAACAAACATTTTTGCAGGTACAAGGCATCGACAGGGAAAACTAATTAAAATCAGATTCAAGTGTTCGTCGAAAACATTTTCACATCATCATAATCTGCGGAATTTTACTAAAGATGTTGAAGAGCTGCTTGATTAGTAGCCACAAATCATTACAAACAATGGTTAATATATAATCGAATAAATTGTCATTTTACTTTATTTTCTAAGAATAATATAGATAAACAAAAACAAAAAATGATTTGTAACTGAAACGAAGATATATAGCCTACTGGCCCAAATCTTAAAGTCAATGGAAATAAAGAAAAAATATGCCTTTTGCATTTGTTAGACTCAACCACTTATTTTAGTAGAGCTTCAAAAATAAAAAAGAAAAAAAAGGAAATATTGAAAAGATTTTAGCATTTGATAGGGAAAATTTGAATAATAGTAAATTAGGCAAAATACGAGCTGGTCAAAAGTTCAAGACTATGCATAAAAGAAGTCCAAAACAGAGTAGGAAATGCCCAGCAAGACATGTCAGTAGTGAGTTTCACGGCCATCATTGTGAATAACTTCGAACATTCGTTTTGAATATATGGTCCAATATATGGTCCAATATATGGTCCAATATAAGCATGTTTGATCTTACTTTCTATTATGGGGTCCACCCTTTTCTGATATAAATGGACTCGTCCTGCTGCCATAAAATAGCCACAGTCAGTCAGAGAGTCTGAAGGTAGAGGAGTGTGGAGGAATAGGGTGGAGAAACAGAGTGGAAAGTACATAGACACTGTGATTGAGTTGACGTTAGAAGTCAGTTACAAGGACGCCCGACTCTATGGAAGTTTACTTCGAGACTGTATATAGCGATCTTTGATTAATACTAACCGGCGTTCCTGGATTTTACTAACAGCATTACCTTTTGTATTTTGTGTAAATACATTTAATTTCTTAGCTTAAATACTTGCGTTTGTCATTTATTGGAGACCGATTTTTCACGCGGAATCCACAACAGTTTCTATAACTTTCCAAGCGTAGCTTAGATGTGGCACAAGGCCGAAAGTATGGGGCACCCAGTGATCGAACTCACTACTCAGTTGTAATTGTTTTAGCGAGACAAGCTTGCTAACCATTACACCACGCCAAGGCGCACCCTTAGTCTCTCTCTATATATATGACTGTAATCCACTCCTGTTTGTCCTCTGCTGTGTTTTAAAACATTGCACATTTATTTACGCTTGTCCTCAAGAGGCTCTGAAGAGTGAGGATCGAAACCGGTTACTCCCTTTTTGTCTCTCTCTCTCCTTTCGCTTCACACAGTTATGGTGACTTTATTTTATAGTCCTTGCTCTTTTCCCTTCTTTGTTTGGCTTTATATGTGGATTGTACATATTTTAACATATTCGTATTTCTAGGAATTATATATACATTTTTCTTTCACACGTGGTTTGTGGTCAAATCACGTTTAAACACCGGTTAAACCTCTACCCCTGCTCAAAAAATCGAGGAGGAGTGTGATCCGGACGATAGAGAAACTTATCTACTCTTATTGGGAAAGGGAAACATAGTAAATCAAATTTCACAGTTTATACGGAGATGTTAGAAGTACAGAGTTGAAGTATTACCCGGTTCCGATCACCGAAGTTAAGCAATGTTGAGCCTGATCAATGCCTAGATGGGCGAATACTTAGGAGTATCAGGTTATATAAGCTTGGAAGTGAAGCTTGTGTAATGGATAATGGCTCGGAATGAGAAATCAAAGCCGGTGTTCGCATTCCAGTTTTGTTCCTTACATTCACTTACGTGCAATTACATTTGGGAAGAGTATAACTGCTCCTCTTCTCATCCAAGCTATGGGTTAAATAGTAGGACATATATCTAAAAATCTTTATCACCTAAAAAAAAAAAATATTATTAATACAGTATTCACTCGCCAAAATGAATTATTCTTAAAATCACAAAATATGTTTGCTTTTTCTACTGCGAGGAAATTTGGCTCACCATCTCGTACTAGACAATTTTTCTTGCCAGAATCTCGTCCTTACTTTGAATATTGGTGCCACATATGGACTGGCGCTCCTGATATATATTCAGAGATTCTTGATGAAATGCAAAGAAGAATTTGCAATGTTATTCATTCTGACCAGGCGTCTCGGCTTCAGTTCCTTTCCCACCGCCCTAAAATAGCTTCCCTGTGCCTTTTCTATAAATACTTTCGTGGTAATTGTTCTGATGAACTTTCCACTATGATACCTAGACTTTATGAATTTAAGCGCAATGCTAGATTGGCAGTGAGGTCTCATCATTTTACAGATTATATGGTTATATGGTAACCGTAAGTTCTATGATAATAGTTTCTTTTATCGCACTTCTCGCTTGTGGAAGTCTTTTCCGGATTTTTGTTTCCCAGTCAACTTCTGTGTAAATTCTTTTCGTTTTATTGTTCTCTCTCCTTAATAATATTTTTCCATATTTTCTAACACTCAGTAACCTCTTGCTTTCTTGTTTTTCTTAAGGTGAAAGGATTTAAAAATGTTTGCTAAAATGTAAAAAAAAAAAAAATCAATCATGCTTTCTCACGTAAAATGTAGATAAACTTATAGATTGGTATGTGTACGCCTTGCTTATTTTCTTTCTTTGTATGACACACCTTCTGTGAGAAAGAAAGAAAGAAAAAAAAACTGCAAGATGTTATTTCCTTTATAGTAAATAGATATCAACCTGAGCGAGCAAGTGTTTTCCTATCCCCTTTCTCGACCTTCTTCATTTCTATTTCTAACTCAATAAGTGGGCGTCCCAACGGCTTTTTAATAAAGCACAGTTTTCAATACACTCATCTCTCATCTTCCAGGCACGTGTTTACAAGCCTCCGAAAAAATTATAACCAGACGTTTTTCAAGCTTAATGGGAGATAGACAGACAGAAATATTATCCCTAGATTTGAGTGATTAAGGCGGAGGCAAGGAACGCCATCTCTCTCACTTATTCCTCCTCCTCCTCTCTTTTCGCCTTTTCACTGTTCCACTCTCTCCTTCTCTTCACGCGCGCACGCACACACACACACATATACGGTTTACGTACATTTTTACGATCACTGAAGTTAAGCAACGCTGAGCCTGATTAGTACCTAGATGGGTGACCGCTTGGGAATAACACGGACTGTAAGTTTGGAGGTGCGGTTTATGTAATGGAATTGTTAATCGGAGAGGCGAGTTCCAATTCCAGGTGGGTTCGTTTTGTTGACTTACAAATACCGTTGGGAAAGATACAAATCCTCTTCTTCCCCCAGCTATAGATATGTATCAATAAATTATTATTATCTCTAAAAAAATCTTGCAATCTAAAATTGGCTTTAAATAACCGGAAAATGGTAAAAAAAAAAAAAAAAAAAAAAAAAAAAAGAACAAGCAAACAAACAAACCAATCAATATGGTGGACTCTCCCGTCGTATTCGACCTATGAGGGTCAAGCAGCTCAATTCCCAGGAACCGACAGCCCAGACACCAGCACATAGGATTTGGTTATAGTGGTGAAGGCTTTGTGCAGAACCAGCCACACTTTTTGAAGGGCCAAATACAGAGACCTAGTGTCACAAGGTCCACAAACAACCCTCCGCAGGATTTGAATTCAGAATTTTCCTTCTCCTAGACCAGTTGCCATCCAAGGTTGTAGATCCCAATCTGTCCTGCTATTTACCCGTAGCATTCTCTTTCACTCCAAGCGTGTTAGAGGCATTATTGTCTTGCTTGGGGTGAAATGATTATATATACACCCCTTTTCAAAATTTTAAGACCAGATACAATAGGGTTAAAAAAAATATAAAATATTGTTACTTTAATCAAAATATAATTGCGAAACATTTACATTTAATTAGAAAATGTACTTTATCAGCAAACAAGTGGACATTGATTAATTTAAACAAACAAGTGAATATTGGTTAATTTAACATTGAAAAAAGGATTTTTTTTGTTGGTCATAAAGATAAGACCATGTAAATAAAAATAGCAAATACAGAACAAATAAGTCACAACAACAATTTAATTCTCAGTATATCCTCCATTTTTGTGAATTACTTCGAAAATTCGCTTTGGCATACTCATGAGGCTTCTGCATGAGGAATGCTCGCCCAGGATGCATAGACTGCAACACGAAGAGTATCCACAGTTTCAAATTGCGATCCATGTTTATAAACATCCTTTGCCATCCATTTCCAAATATTCTCGATTGGGTTTCGATCTAGAGAGTGTTGTGGATTGCAGCATTGTCCAACTGGAAAATCCAGTTTTCTCTACGTAGACGAGGGCCTTCAGCAATTAGCGCTGCCTTTCTTAACGCGTCAATGTCACTAGCAGCTGTTTGAGGCACTTTTACCTCCTGTAACTCAAGAGTTCCATTGTACAAAAATTAACCCCAGACCATAATTGATCTACCCTCAGTGTCGTATTGAGAAAATTTCGTTTGGGACATCTTTTGCTTGCCAGTAACGCTGAAAACCGTCTAGGCCATCAAGATTGAATTTTTTATCATCTGAAAACAACACTTTCTTCCATTTATCCACATCCCAAGTTTGATAATCAGAATCAAATTGTAAACAGAAGGTTTTATGGTGAAGAAGGTCAGGCCTCTGCAGCTGTTTCAAGTTCTTAAACCCTTTGTTATTTAAATGCTGTCGAATTGTTTTAGAGCTGCATCCAGCATCTGTATTCGCTTTTATCTGATTTGATGTTAGGCTTGAATCTCTCTTAACTTCTCGCCTAATGCCTCAATTGCGTCAGTCTAGAGATGGTGAGATTTTATTGGGGCGACCGCTTGATTTTTTAGAAACATACGCATCCGGATTTTTAACGAAGTTAGCAATGACAGTTCTGCTACAGCCAATTTCATTTGCAATGGCTCGTTGCGAAAGAACACTTCTTTCATTGTTAGACACAGAAATACTTGAACTTTTACGACCCCTCTTTGACCTTTGGCCTCATTGTTTTTTTCTTCTTTCTCTGTTCGTTCGCTGAAACTTATCACTAACCACTTTAATGTACATTTTTGCCTTATGTGTGTGCTATATGCCTTAACTTCTCCAAATTCGCCTTATTATATCCCTCCCAAATTGACCTGTCCCAGTCCGCTTGTTAGCTACGTAGTTTCTATTCACCTTAAAACCCCCTCTTTTGTCACATGCTCTGTTCATGATATTCATCGGTAGAACCATATCTAAGTCGCTTTAAGTCATCTTCAACTGTAAGGAAATTGTGCCGCATTCCCTCTCATAAAGTGAGTATGTTTTTCGATTGTTACATGCCTTGCTGGACAGAAAATATGATATGAAAATCCGAAGACACATAGGAATAAGGAAAGATGCATTCCAGAAACCAAGTAAAGTATTAAGAGAAGTATCAGAAGCCCACTTACCATCGGGCAAACTAACATTCTGGCCAATCCACTATTGTTTTCAGTAATTGTTTATATACAATTGATTGTTATATGAAGTAAGAAATACTTAATTTTATTTAATTTTCATGTTTGGAACAGTTTTGTTTAAGGATACATTTTAAATGGGGTCATATCACATTCCTGTAATCGTTTTGTTATATAACCTTAATCTTGAAAGAGTTCATTTAAAACAGAAAAGAAAGTAGGTGGACAATGGCTGCTTTTGAGGAAAACACGGTGGGCAAATGAATGTAAGCTGGAAAACTATGAAGATCTTCAACATAGCTGGAAAATAAATTTATTATTGAAATGAGCTATCATGATTTTGCCAAATTAACTTCGGCATATCTGGTTAAAGTTGGTATGACAACACCAGGTTGGATAAAGATATTTGAGGCCTGTAGAATATGTTATAAATCGACTTTAAGTTAAAAAAACAAAAACAAATGAATATTAAATCATAAATGATTTAGTCGCATAGTGATAGATATTTTAAAACAAGTAAATATTTAACTTTTATTAACATACTAAGCAAATCCAGAAAAAGATGAGGCAAATGATTCTAACGAGATGTTTAAGTAGATTTAATGATCTCGATATAATGTTACATGGAATGATAAACATTTGAAGATGCTGCTCCTCTGATATGTATGTATTAACACTGTCAGATTGTAAGGGGCCGATTTCACCAGACAATTTGAAACTAGTTAATCCGGGGTCTTCAATGATACAGGGTCGGTAGCAATTACTACTACCTTTTTCCATCGGAATTCCAATCCTTTGACTTAAACGGCATACAAATATGACAAAAAAACAGACCTTAATTTCGCCCGGCTCCACGCACCCACTTCCAGAATACTGTCCCTAAATACCAGGGTTATAAAACATCTCATCTGACCAATCAGAAAATAACCCAAGCGGTTTTTGCAGCAGTTGTTTCTAAGCCACTGATTCACTTTTTTTTTTTTTTACCGACGAAGGCAGAAGCAAGCAGGTGACGGACTCCCACGTCGGACAAGCTTAATCAGGCCGTCAGCAGCACACACAAACGACGAAACAACTAGCAGTAAAGATTAACTCTCGATCACATATGTGTGTTGATGTTCTCCCACGAGTCTATTTCGGTTACTACCTTGTTTATAACCCGAACGAACTCTCAGTTTCCCAAGACTTATATCCAATACCCCAGAAGGAGCAAACGATCGAATCTTGTAGATCAAGGAAAATATAAACACATTTACTTAACTTAATCTCCTTTTATATCCATTTGTTCTTTTGTCACTTCCATATAATATTTTTGTTAACGGTAAGGCCGCCGTTACAAAAAGATTATTTAGAGTATCAAAAAAGAGTATGCTGTGGAGAGCCATAATCCATTACATCCTAAAAGGACATGACGTATTAAAGAAGTTTTTCTGAAACACCGCTGTTACTGAATTACCCAGATAGTTGAATTCACGCACCTGCTTCATTTTGACATACCAATGCACTATTATACGTAAACCAAATATATATATATATATATATATATATATATATATATATATATATATATATCCGCGTTAAAAAAAAATAAAAAAAAACAAATGAAAACTACAGCAAAATTTAATTTTCTCCATCAAGACATTCATTTCTGTATTTCACTGCTACCAGCAAGCAGAAAAGAAAATTATTTTTCTCCTGATGATGGCCATGTTGGACGAAACTATTCGGGGAATCTAAATGAAATAATAATAAAAACGAAAGAATATTAATATACAACCCAGTGTGTATGAAGATTTTAATTTTTTAATACTTTTTATTGTTCAATATATATATATATATATATCAAATGTTTTCTTTAATATATATATATATATATATATATATATATATATATATATATATATATATATATATAAGGTTTTACATTCAACGTCATCACTTGATAAGACACCGAGGGTGTTGAAACAAAATGGCTATTTTTGTAGTGATTTTATAACATATTTATGTTATAAATTTTTTTTTCTTTAAAAATAAATAATTATATATATATATATATATATATCAAATGTTTTCTTTAATATATATATATATATATCAAATGTTTTCTTTAATATATCAAATGTTTTCTTTAATATATATATATATATATATATATATATGTGCGTGTGTATGTGCATATATATATATATATATATATATATATATATATATATATATATATATATATATAATTGTAATAAAAGTACATATTAAAAAGTAAAATCAGTATTTACTACTCAGCTCGTATTAAAATATGAGCTAATGATCATTTGTTTTTGTTTTTCACCAGAAGTGAATCTCATACGGGATCCATATTAGAAGTTAGACTTTATTTACTGTGTAGACACCTCGTTATAATCTCGACTTTCTTTTTTAATAGAGAAAGCATATCTGAGAATATCAAATTTGCCAGATTTCTCTTCCTGGCACAAATTACAAAATTTACCTCCCCACTGTAACTCCTAATTTTCACGCTATATCTAATGTTATATTTGAATGAGAGCTAATTTCGTATTTTATTTTCCAAACATATTTCGATTGGCGGTGCCATTGCAATATTTTCTCAACCTGAAAGATATTACATGGTTGTTGTACCTTCTTTTGAATGCGTCCTCGGTCGATCCAATATAAATAATCGTGGGGAGGACTTCAGCTGGATAAATAACATTTCCAGCTTTATATATATATATATATATATATATATATATATATATATATATATATATATATATATATATATACGCAGCATATCTTCATTCAGGCATGTTTGGCTGAATAATCTACATATATTATGTCTATCTTTTAATCCTCTCAAATTCAACAATCAGTTTCTTAGTGTTGTTATTAAACTGATTAAGAAAGGTGCCATAGTTTGTTTTTTTCATTTCTTTTATTTTCCTAAGTACTTTCAATCTCATCCAAGATCATTTTCAGGTGTGAATTGCTAAGACAAAAAATTAATGTAATTGTTAGTTGCGATTCTTTTGTAAATGCGCATGAAACTGTTATATTTTTGAACATATATGTAGATGCTCCGTTATCGTCAATTTAAAAATTAACTTTTTAGAGTATGCATGCAAAAGAGGTAACTTAATATATATATATATATATATATATATATATATATATATATATATATAATGTCCCAAAAATCTCCCTCATTAAAAATGTGAATATGCGTAAATTCTCAGGCAAACGAAATTAAATAGGTTTTATGTTGAATAATAAAAGATTTATTTATCAAAAGCTGAACAAGATATTCAAAGGGATGTAGATTTTATAATCGATTTCACAAAGCTTCACAAATATTCAATATGGCCACCACCTGTGACACAACACAAGTCGGTAGTCCAGCTCCTGCCAAATCCGTTGTAGCATGTCTTGGGTAACATTCTCCAAGGACAAAGTGATTCTCTGCTTAAGTTTCTCTAGGCTTGTAAGAATAGAGGGGATATAAATTCGTCCTTTAACATACTCCCATAGAAAAAAAATCACAAGGTGTCAAATCAGATGAACTTGGTGACCATTTCAACAGAAAATTGTCATTATCTCTAGCCCGCCTGATCCATCTTCCTGGTAGATTCTCATTGAGATAAGTCCGCACATTCATCAGTTTTTACACATTGTTAAAATTCGAGATCATTTAAGAGAGAATTGACTATATTTTGGGGGGAACACCCTACATATATATATATATATATAGTTTAAAAAATTAGGCACGATCAGTCGATTTCGCTACCTTGGTTTCAAACTTTTGGTACCTTCAAGTGATTTCGGGCAATTGATTTTCGCACGCGTTATTTTTTTAATTAATGAACGCTTATTATTTAAAAATAAATAAATAAACTTACGACATGAAGTGTGAAAGAAGGAGGAGGAGGAGAAGAAGAAGAAGAAGAAGAAGAAGAAGAAGAAGAAGAAGAAGAAGAAGAAGAAGAAAAGCAATGGTACTGGGAATATATCGGACGAGGGTGGTTAAATGAAATTTACATACTTTCTTTTCATCTTGGTACATACGAACTCAAAAGGAACTCGTTGCATACACACTATAAAGTTCCTTTTGAGTTCGTATGATCCAAGATGAAAAGAAAGTAGGTACATTTCATTTATCCACCATCCGATATATTCCCAGTACCCTTGCTTTTCTCCTCCTCCTCCTCCTCCTCCTCCTCCTCCTCCTCCTCCTTTTCACACGTCTTACATGTATTTATTTATTTTTAAATAAGTTTTCATTAATTTAAAAAAAAAATTAAACGTTGGGAAATCAATTGAGCGAAATCGCCTGAAGATACCGAAAGGTTGAAACCAAGGTAGCGGAATCAGCTCATCTTATAATTTTTTTAAACTTAAAAGCTCTACAAATTCAATTTTTTATTTTTTATACGTGTATTGAGCACATTTTAAGACTACTGTTTCCTGGTCTAATTCAACTCTGACAATTAACTTTTTAACTACATACATACATACATATATATATATATATATATATATATATATATATATATATATATATATATATATATATATATATATATATATATATGCAGCAACCTTTCTTTCAAACATCTTTCATTAAATACAGCCGACAAGGAAGATTTAATTAATTTTTTCATTCAGTTATTCCAGCATATGTTTTACTGTTTTGTAAAAGGAGTACAACGATTTTCCATACTTTTTAATGTCCCAAGAGCTTTCGGTCACTTCTACAGTCACTTTCAAGGGTGTTTAGTCGCTGCTGCTTTTCCTCCTGTTTGTCTGTTACGTTATAATTCATTTGTTTGTTGTTTTGAAAAGAGCGTTCATTACGCGCGTGTTGATCGCATTTTTTAAAAACTTTTAACACTCCATTTCCACTGTTAAATAAGTTGAGCTTGATAATAGGAGAGAAATGGTTGATATACAAGGCCTCTCTAATTGAGTGATGTTTCTGATATGGTATGATTCATATAGAATTTTCAACCAGAATTTTTGTTAAGAGTTCTTGTAAATTATGGGTTGATAGATGTTTTATTTTATAGCACTTTGGTCTGATAAGTGACACGTGAGGCGTCTACTCATTCAGGTGGGTCGTATATACGATGTAGACAATTGATTTATGACAAGAAACAGTTTTGTACTAGGCAGTGAAATTGATACACTACATTAGTCATCGCGAGTTTAGATCTGATGGGTTACTTTGATTAGTGCCAACAAGATTTACGGTCTTCCATTTTCTGTAATATATTATAAATTTTACATTTTTTCCGTGAATTACGGCAGAAATATGGTGTCTAATGATTCTCCGTACAGTGAATTCGTCTTGCTTATAATTATTGTACATCTTGTTGCTGTAAAATATGTTGATATTTTTTGTGCGGTATTTTTATTACTCGTGTGTATT
>OZ010603.1:47516963-47531963 GCA_963932145.1 Acanthosepion lycidas | reverse complement strand
TTTACTCAGCATTTACTGATATTAAAGAGTAGTTCAGGACACTCGTTATAAAAACAAATCGGTAAAATTGTTCAAATATATTGAGAAAAGGTCTGAAGATAAAAAAAAACAAACTTGTCAGTCAGTCATCAGTGAAGAAAACCAGACATCATGTTGCGAATATGCAAATGTTTTATGTAAATGTTGTTCTTCTGTGCCATGTCCCTTTAGGAGTTTGGCGAACATGGTTCTCAACAATTTCCTGTCTTTTGTAGCTGTTAATAAATTTTGTATATAATTTTTACCTCTCTTAAAATTTGTTCCATCATCCATTAACTCAAGGTCGCTAGGTTATGCGTTGTTTTCCTCTGTCACTCTTGTCTTCAAACTGTCCTGTGAATGTCAAATTTTCCAAACCCTCTTTCATCCTTATGTTCCCTAGAAATTTTAACTGTCTCTTCCTGTTGTTAAATGTAAGTGCACTTCTTGTTTCCATTTTCTCAAAAACTTTGTCATTGCACACATGTTCGGATCACGGTATTCTCAACATCCTTCTGTAGAACCACATTTCTGTTGCTTCAAGTCTCTTCTTCATCTTCGAGGAGATTGTCCATCATTTACTGTCATATAAAAGAACTGATATTACGTAACAGTTCAATAACGTTTTCTATTTACTCTTCTGGTTGGGCAATGGTTAGCTACTCGGAACGAGGAATTGACGAGCCGAGTTCGAATTTCGGTCGAGTTCTTTACTTCCGCACAAATACCCTTGGGAAAAAGTATGAATTCATTTCTGCTTCTCCCCCAGCAGAGCAGACTGGATACAAAAGCCGTGGATGACAACCAATCTAGGAGAAGGAGCATTGTGGTTTTTCTGACCTCAACTATTCTCAATAAGGTAGGTAGGTATTTACTCTTGTGTACCAAATACAAATGCCGGTACGATTAAATAATATTCTTCAATTCCGGCAAGGTGATTATTTTGACACGTCACGAGTCCAACGTTAGGGTTGTACGAGCGCCACATGTAGTGCAGCCATAGCAGCCCATCCCTCTTCAGGCTGATTTTGAATTCAGAGTTGTTCTTCTCTTGGACTGGTTGCCACCTCAAGTCACAAGAGCCCGTTCAGTCCTACTATTTAATTCATAGATAGTTGCAAGAAGAAACAGAATTAAAATTACATCAATAGTACGAGCAGCAGCATTAACATTCAACCACGATGCCAGTGGAATAGACAAAATAGTTCCTGCCCCCATCGCAATCATGGAAGACGGATAGAACTAGGTTTACTTAGATGTCAGTTATATGCCATGCATGATATATGCATAGGCGATCATCTATCTTTCGATACATAAACGTATCATGACTGTATCATGTTTCGATACATGACTGTGTTGTCAAGATACAGTCATGATTGAATCATGACTGTATTCTGTATCTTTCGATCATGTATCTTTCGATACATGCCATTTTTTTTTCTGCTGTAGACCAGTTACCATCCAAGGCTATAGAACCTGGTCTGTCCTGCTATTTACCCATAGCTGGGGGAAGGAGGAGAAGGGGATTCATAAAAGTATTAGCAAGTGAGTGAATGTAATGAATTCAACTGGAATTCGAACTGGGCCCTTCGATTCCGCAATCCAAGCCGGTATCAATTACCTCCTGATAGATGATTAGCGATTTGATAATGGTTTAGTGCACAGGTCTACCTGTAGGTAATGAAAAAAAATAAAGATCATAATATTAATCCGAATAACTTAGAGCATGCTTTACACCATGCAGTAGCTTGCCTGTCCCCTGTCCACAAACCAGCGAACAGGGGAACTATCATGGATAATTTAATACTTGTTGAACTCGCAATGTCATGATTCATCTAAACATTCAAATAGAACAACCGTGATTTTTTTTTACGGCTGCTGCTAGCAATAATACTAATGTGGTGTCACCATTCATTCTCACACCGTTAATGATGCACTGCTTTGTTTAAAGATATATTGACAAAATCCAAAGAACGATCTGTAATGTAGTCGATCCTGATCAGGCACCTCGATTTCAGTGACTTTCTTATCGATGTGACGTGGCTTCCCTCTGTCTTTTCTACAGATATTTTCATAGCAACTGGTAAGACGAAGTTTTTTCTCTAGTGTCCCGACTACATGAATTTAAGCGTGCTACTAGATTGACAACTACTTCCAACTTTTTATTGTTGAACTAGCTAAATGCAACCGCCATTTTTCCAACTCTTTCCTTTCTCACACATCTCTCCTGAGGAACTCCCTTCCGTTTCATAGCTTCCCTGGTAACTTCAAAATGTTAAATGCAACGTCAATCGCCATGTTCAATCTTCTTGAACCCTGTCCATTTTTGTCCTTTCTCAATCCTCCTTATTCTCAGTCTTCACTTCACTTTCACTCCTTGTAACCGCCTGCGTAGTAGTGGAATTACCGCCTTGCTTGGGGTGACATGATTAAAAATATATTACTGTAATATAGTAGAAAGAGCGGATTGTAGTGGAATTTTTGTTAGGACACTGCCGTTAAAATGCTTTGATTTGAGGGCTCAAAAAATTCAGGTTCAGCATGCAAACTCTGGTAATAATGATCCCTTTATTTTTCAAAAGCTGAAAAGGAAATAACAGTATTTAAAGGAAGAAAATAAAAACTTCACTGCCTAAAATAAAATATATATAATTAAAGTTCTAATTAATAAATAAAACGTACTTTTTATTGCATATTTCCTATAGAAATATTTTTTGCAGAATATATTTTTCATATTTCACGTATAATAATTGATTTCTTTTCTTCGACTTTCCCTCTTCTATCAGGGACAATCCAACACTTTATTCAAGAAATAGGTTTTCTAAATTGTAAGCATATATGTTGAAAAAACAAAAATCAGTTAACATTAGATTTTTAACAACTACGGATTAGTTGAAGTACAAATAAAACTTACTTTAAAGTTTAAATATAATTACATTTTGGTTAAGTACATAGTAATTATCATTATTTCTTTTTTCTTTCCTTTTTACTAAATAAAGCCCACGACCCACAAAAAGTAGAGTGTTACTGAATGAAATTTCTGTAAGGGTGTACAAGACGATTGTACGAGGTTGAATATTATAAGGATATGTAGGATAGATAGCGGTTGACCATAGGTCAAAATGTTAAGATGAGGGAAGGATCCTCTCGGGAGTCCGTTCCACAAAGTAGCGGTTCTCGAGAAGAAGATGACTGAATGACTCTTCCTTCTTACCAGTGGAATGCGAAAGGAATCGATCTGGGGCACTTGGTATAGTGGTGCTTAGCTGTAAAGGCCTGAAATTGTGGAACTAAAGAACGTACCTCGTCCGAACATTTGCTATCGAAATGTGAACAGAGTAGCGAGAGACATGCGAGATTTTATTTGTGGGAAAAGGATTGTAGACTGGAAAATAATTCATCGCTCACAAGGCCGCGTAAATGCTTTTGAACACCGTCAAAGCTCGAAAGAGAAGCTTGAGCTGTTACAGCCTAGATGTGGCAGTCGTGCTCCATTTTTGGTTTAATCTAACTTTTGTAAATATAGATGGCAGAATTAGGAAATATATTCTATAAATTGGAATAAATTTGATATCGATCTGACAAACTAACTCTGACAGCCTTCAACCAAGTCAGGAATCAAACGTCGGCTTAATTGACCCCCGATTCGCTGATCCAACCGTTCACACCGAGGAGAGTACAGTGAAAGGATTGTCTAATCAGGTGGGTAAAGCGAAGAGACAGATCACGTGGAAAATGTCTGTCTGCCGAATAGGCTGTTGGTCGGAGAAGACTGGCTACCAAAATATAGGAAGGCGTTTAATTTCCTTGTCAAATGCGCTTTAAGCATTTTCATCAAGGCCATCTGCGTAAAAATGATTTAATGTCAAAATAAAATTAGAGGCACTTTTGCTGGTGTTTAAGACAAAATAATTTCCCTTCTTAAATGATTGTTATTGCTAGACGTATGGACGTACTGTTGATTTTAATTGGCGTCTCTCTCTTTTTCTCTATCTGACAATATATATATATATATATATATATATATATATATATATATATATATATATATGCTCTGCGATGAAGCGATCCGAGGGAAAGGAAAGTCTTGTGTCTCTTGGGTACAATCCGTTGGGTTATGAATACTTGTACCAGTATCACCAGGGAATTTGTGAATAGCGGCGCTCTATCGAGTCTATTCAATTCCGTCTTCATCACCGATGTCCGTTGGTATGACGCTTGCGTTGTATCGTAAGGGTCCGGGTTATAATGTGTTCCAATATAGGACGAAATGGCTGTCCGTTGCTTTCTGCATTCTGTTGAGGATTCTTCTAGACTCGATGAATTACTATAATGATTTGCATAAATCCCCAAAATTCTATTACTTATATATATATATATATATATATATATATATATATATATATATATATATATATACAAGGGCGGGGGGAATTATGAGGTTTATAAATATCTTTTCTGTCCTTGGTTTTGCTACCTACAAATCTCGCTGTTTCTGTCTATCTGACAATAAATGTATATGTACGATACACGCACAAACATATATATATATATATATATATATATATATATATATATATATATATATATGGGGGTGTTGCATGAGGTTCATATATTTTTCGTTCTCTTTCTCCTTCTCTCTCTTCCTTCCTAATCACCTTCTTCTTCACTCTCTCACCACACACACACACACACACACACACACACAGAGTAGTCCTTCTCTTAAACTAGTTATCAACCATGGTTGGAGATCTCAGTCTGCACTGCTATTTTACCCACATAACCCCTCACATATATATATTTTAACTATGGTACCTAGACTATGAATTTTAGAGCAATACTAGCCTAGCGGCGAGATCTCATCAATTTACAGTTGAGCAAGCTAGATGTAGCCGTAACTTCTATGCCAACAGTTTCTTACCTCGCATTTCTCGCTTGTGGAATTCCCTCCCACCCAGCTTCATGCATTCCAGCCATCTTTAATCTCCAAAAATTTAAATGCACTGTCAGAAGTTGTAGATTTTGCCGTGCAGACCCACTCTGTCATGCCGTCTTTATTATTCATACCGTGCCAATACCGTGCTACCTGATACAAGATGATCTATTGTTTCTGGATATTTATCACAGAATCTGCATTTTGGGGTAACACAACATTTTAGTATGCTTGATAATTTCTAGTTAACAAGTATTGGTCCTGTGCAACAAGGATAAACCCTTCGGTTTCAACTTTTAACCCTGCGCTACGTAGCCACTGAGGGGTACAGAGTTTGTTTACATCAGCTTGTTTGGTACAGGAAGAGTATTGACCGTGAAGCGGTTTATCTTGCCATCGTTTCTGCATCTGGTTTGTTGTATTTGCTTTTGCTTTCTTTTTTAAGTATTTTGCAGCTTCAGTCGGTGTATTGTGCTTCACCTGTATTTCTTCACCCACTTGAAACTCCATTTTGAACTTGTTTGCTTCCTTTATTACGAAATAAAGACTTTTACGACTTTCATGTTCTTTGACAAATATCATCATCCAGTCTTCTGCAGTTTCCACGTATCTTTGAAGGCCAATTGTTGTAGATTTGTAAGACAGTTCTAGTTGAACTAATCCTCTGTCTCCTTCGGATCTGGGCACATACAGGCGATCAACATCAGCTTAGGAATGATGCATGAGGCAGCAAGTGAGAAGCTTTCTCGTTTTGGTGTCCATTCGCTTAATATCAGCTATGATCCAGTTAAGGATGTTAAAACTGTATTGCACCACAGGGACAGCCAAGGCGTTTATGGCTGATATTTTGTTTTTTGAATTCAGCTCGGCATTCAGTACCAGACGCACACGCCTGTAGTACTTCTTTCTTACCTTCTTCTTCATTTGGGTATGTTGTATATCATCTCCTTCGCTAATATCTAGGTACTTATAGGGTTCATTTTGTTCCAGTTCCCTAATCTTTGTGACAAAGTTCAAATCTATTGAGGGCGTTTCTGTAATTCTCCCTTGTTGCACATTTATCTAAGAAAATCCATACCTATGTCATCACTGAAACATTTTACAATATTGAAGAGGCCCTTCAACTCATTGTTGTCTTTGGAAAAGAGTTTGAGATCATTCGAGTAGATGATTGAATACTTTTTTGCTTAGTTTGTAGCGATAGCTACTGTTGTTTAATCCATTAAGGGGGATTAAGGACAGACAAAACAGAAGGGTTGACAAGGAATTTCCTTGAAAGATTCCATGCCGGATATTTAGAAGGCTGGAGATGGCAGTACCCCTAGTGTGATTTAGATATAATGTGGTGTTCTACATTCCCATGCTATAGTTAAGGAAATTTACTACCACTGGGGAGACTTTGTACATTTCCAATGTCTTAAGAATGCGACACTCTATCAAAGGCTTTACGATAATCAATCCAAGCTAAGATTTCTACATCGTCTCCTGCAATTCTACAGGTGATCTTTGCAACCATATGAACTTTCCCTGCATCACTTCAGTTCCAGTGGAAGAATGTTGTTTGCTTCGAAGAAAGAGTAAGTAACGTTCGTCAGAACAGACGTGATCAACTTATACGTGGTGAAGAGACATGTCATTGTCCGATGATTTTTCGGATCGCCTTTTTCACTCGTTTTTGGCATGAGATATATAGTACATTCAGTGATTCATTCCTGGATTTCATTAGGATTATTTACAAGCATTGACAGAGTTTTTTTTCAAGGGTTTTATGGATTGATGAAAGATGATAGAGCCAGAAATTGGTTCGTCATTTCATGGGAATTTCCATTTTTGGGGATTTCGTTAGAGCTTGCCTAACATTATTTGTGGTTATATTTTCCCACACTTACAGAGGTTTATCCATCATTCGTTATTCTTCAGGTTGGATCCATTCTGTATTTGAGTTATATTCCTTTGGGCTGCTCCAAATATTTTCCCAAAATGTCTGCACATTGTCAATTGATGGTGGCTTTTTTAGCATATATAGATGCTTTTCCAATTTTCCTGTGAAATTTCTTAAGGTTCGTTTGAAATATTTTATTTTGGTGATAGAACCTACAACATTTTGCGTTCTCTGTGCCTTTAAATGAAGTTTCTGTTTCAGCATTTCCTTGATTGATGGAATTTCAATTAGGGATTTAATTTTATATTTCTTGATCTTCTTGCACTTGCCTGTTGAGATATTTGCGTTTTTAGTTTATCTAATATAGAAAGCTCACATCTGATTTCCTTTATTTCTCACGTCAGTTTTGCCTTCCAAGCTGTTGCATACATGACGTTGTTAACTTCTGTGATGTTCCCCAGCGTTTTATCCGTTAACAGTGCTTCAAGTGCCACCGTTGTATATGAATTTTTGGGAGCTGGTCTCTCTGACAATTGTGTGAGAGTTATTCTGCTCAGTACTTCGATGGCGTGGTTTTTCGCTTCGGTGATCTCACCTCTGTGGTTTTCAAGGAATTCTATCTTAATGTAGTTGGAGTCATCTTCAGTGACATTGTCTGGATAACTGCAGATTATGTCACAGGTAGATTCTCCGATTTTATTTCCAAGGAGATTATTTCATATCTCATTTGTTTTAGTTTTTATCTCATTCTCTGTCATATTACTTATTTTTTAATTTCGTCTCTTTATAGCTTGAGTGATGGTTTATAGTATTCTATCTTATATTTAATTAATTTAAAAAAATTAAATTGATATTATTATTATTATAAAGTTGATATTTAGTGGGCTCAGCTATTTGAGTACACACGCCCGTTTTCGATTTTTGTTTCTCGCCAGGTACAATTTTTTAATGACTTTGGAATGTCCACGCCGGTAGATGTCATTTTCATATAACACCAAAAACGAAAAAATACAGGGCTATCTAAGTGAAACACTTATCCTTCTAAATATAACATTTATAATAAGAAGAAATAATCTCGAATAAATAAGCATAAATTGCGTTAACCCCCCCCCCCAAAAAAAAAACTGCTTTATACATATGTGTGTGTCTGTATGCGTGTGTGTTTGTGTGTGCGTTAGGCAATGAGAGAGAGGGGGGACAGAGGGGAGAGAGAGTGAAATCCTAGATTAAATGGTTTTTCCAAATCTGAAATTAATTTCTTTCCATGATTACATGTATATATTTTATGTGTATTCTTCGACACTTCACTCTTTAACGAGGGAAGAATGAATCGACTATAAACAATGCAAAACCAGAAAAAAAAAATAGTCACGAAAAACTATTTAAAAATATGTGTAATAATCCCAAAATAACTTCACCATTTTGGGTGCGTTTGCTGACTACTTCAGTCTTGCATTTGTTTCCTCTCTTTCTCCCTCGTTCTCTCTCTCTCTCTCTCCCTCGTTTTCTCTCTCTCTTTCTCTCTCTCCCTCGTTCTCTCTCTCTCTCTCCTTCGTTCTCTCTCTCTCCCTCGTTCTCTCTCTCTCTCTTTCTCTCTCTGTCTGTCTATCTCTTTGTTTAGTCAATTTAGCAACTGGAGCCGCATTCTTTTAACAGTCAGCCTTGTAAATCTGACTCTAGTTCCGGCCGCATACTTAACCTTGTCAGTAAGCTATGCACTACGCCATTTTTCGCAACTCAAAAATAGAACTCAAAGTGATACACATATTCTAAAAATAAGTTTTACGACAAAAACTTCACCACTCCTCCCCCACACGCACTTATAACACTGAGAAAATATTTTTTTAATTTCACCTTGCAAATTAATGATGTAATTTTAGTTGTTATATTCTGTGCTGCTGTTATAAATTCCTGTAAGTTTGTAAACTTGTCTTCGGCAGCACCTGTGTTATTCTGACATTAGGTTACATCACAGAGAGATTTTTTACAATAATGTTCACTCTTTAGAAGTCCCAAGAGCCACTCGAGTTAGTGGGTTAAAAGAGTAAAAAGCACAGTTTCTGGGGATATGTGGGAAGATAACAGTTAATCCAAGACTTGAAGAGGTTAAGATTCTAATGATTGGGGAATCATCCTCTTGGGAGATGGTTCCACCTCTAGTGGAACTTACATCTCATCAATGGAATATGAAGGGAACGAGAATGGTTCTCTATGATGTACAGAGTATGGCCATAGCTATGAAGTTTAAAACTGGTGGAACTAAGGATGTAGTTCGCCTAAACATTTTCCATGGAAATAGCGATTTGAACATTGAGAGGCTTACGACGTTTCGTCTGTGAGAAAGGAGCGAGGAAAATAATTCATCAGCGATAAGGATGCGGGGGCGTTTTTGGACTCTATCGAAACAGTAAAGTGAAGACATGGCAGCTCATGCCCATATATGGCATTGTTGTCTGATCTGTTTCTAGTAAAGGTAGAGGATAGGAGGAGGAGGAGGGGGAGGAGGAGGAAGAGTCAGGTACTTTACTAGAGCAGTACAGGGAACGGACCATTTTTCCAGCAATGGATCGTCTATATGAATTCCACTTAAGCTCAAAGTCTCATTTAACACAATGTTTAATTTCTTCTTTTATACTTTTAATGCAGTATAAAAAAATATTTTAAATTTCAGAAAAGTGTATAGAATAAAAAATATTCTTAGAATATTGCTTATTTATGGATAATTTATTTTTTTAAACATAAAGAATATCAATTTCTTCATTATTGCACTCCTTGTTTTTCCGTATTTCTTTAAAAAGATAAAGAGAAGCGAACTGCAATAAAATAAATAAATAAATAAATAAATAAATAAAAAATACAGTTGTTGCCCTTTGACATCATAAACTTCCATGCCTAAGTAAACGTTAGTTTCATGATTTTTTTAAAGTAAAACTTAAGCATTAACTTTTGCAAAATATATTTAATTAATCCTTCAAATTACTAATTACTTTGAAGCACTTTCGGAAAAAAACTGGACTCTAATTGTTAAATTTATTTATTTCTCGTCTATAATTGAGGTTCAGACAGTCGGTGAGTGCCATATGGAAGCGAGAATGTTTTAAAAATGTCTAAAAACTTTATTTACATAAGGAAATTTATTTTTCTTTTCATACCGATTACATTTAGCATATTATATTTTAATTAAAACCATTTTTTCCAAAAAATGAGGCATTTTAATTACCGAAAATGTATTTTTAAGTTTTCTTTTTAGCTCTAATTTTGACGTTATCTGATATAACGAAATCTGATGTGGATATTCCTACACACACACATGCATACACGTACATGTAGTATCTTTGTCCGTTTTACTTATGGAATAATAATAATAATAATAATAATAATAATAATAATAATAATAATAATAATAATAATCAACAATGAATGTCTTGCGCATTGCATGGCAGGATATAAGATTTATTCATTGTGGCACATGAGGAAACGTACAATTCCAAATGTAGTTGGAGCCCTCGGATTGTTTAGAAAAAGTTTCGATAGACTCAATGAAGGGGGATTTCTGGTAGTCCAAGCTTTAAAGAAATACAAAAAAAAATTACTTACAAGTACAACCCGTACCTTACGAAGGGCTTTATCTCTGTAAAATGTGCGTGATCCTAGTTTTTTAATCAACAAACGTCATGATGCTACCTCTGACATTACGTCTTTGGTTGGGGGATCTATAAACGCATAGACACACATGTATAATTCCAGTTTATTTTGCGATCATCATCATTATTATTACAATTACCGTTTTTACTTGCTGTTTCGTGATCCTGCACATTCCGACATCGTTGAAAATAGCAGTGAAGCCCCATTTTTTGTATAAAACCGAAAGAATTCTAAAACTCCAGTTAGATGCGAGACATATCATGAAGTAGTTACACGTCTCTCCATCCCAATTTAACTTTTGAAAAATAAAAGAGCTGTGAAATCAGTAGTTATTCTAAATAAATATTCTTAAAATCGTCATTTGCATTTTCAACTTTTTTCATATATATATTACATATTACTTTGTTATTTTTATCACACACACATACACACACACACATACACGCACACACACACACACACACACATATATATATATATATATATATATATATTGCTGACACCCCCTGATGAGTGGACGTGGCTGTAGAGAAGAGAGGGGCTTGCCACTTCCTGCCTGTGGGAGAGGGGTTGAAAATGGAGAATAATTCGTCACTCACAAGGCCTCGGAAACTTTATCAAGGATGGAGAGTGAGGTCTGGGCCACACCGGCTCAAATATGACAACAGTACTTCATTTTGGGCCTGATCTGGCTCTTGTAAATGTAGAGGATAGCAAGAGGAGTCAGGTACTTACTAGAGCGGCACAGGGGAGGGGCGACCATTTTACCTGCACCCTTACTAATGGATCGTATGTACGAATTCCACTTGAGGTCAGGTGTGAGTTTGAAACAAGACAGTTTTTCAAGGCACGGTGTTCCCCCCAGAGGACCTCCGTTCATCCTGATTAGTGGTATTCGGGGTCAGATCGGAGATGATGGAATGTAACTAGCTTGGTCTTCGAGTCATTGAATGTAACCAGCCTGTTTTTACCCCATTGGGTAGTTTTTGCCAATCTCTGTCGAGAGTTTTAGACGTGTACCTGTATATAGTCATATCATCAGCATAGATATTTACAAATGATCTGAGTATATTCTTAGACAGATCATTTATGAAGATCAAAAAGAGGGTTGGTCCGAGAAGTGACCTCTGGAGTAAGCCTGCGTTGACCTCTAGGGCCCCAGTGAACTGGCCATTGGTAACTACTTTAATGGACCTACCTGTTAGGAAGGATTTTATGATCGGGAAGTCTCTTCCGGCGATTTGATAACTGGAGATCTTGTGTAGTAAGCCTTTCTGCTACACCTTATCGAAGGCCTTTGAGGTATGTAGTGTTATGATCCTCGTGTTATGTTTTCGTCAAAACCCTCACTGATTCTGTGAGTAATGGTAGTTAGGACGTTGGCAGTAGATCGGACAGACCAAAACCCATAATATATATATATATATATATATATATATATATATATATATTGGGCCTATTTTGGTAGTATGTTTTCGTTTTGTCGACTTATTTTCAATTGAATCCTTTCATATTCACGGACAAGTTATTTGGTGTCATTACTAAAGGAAGAGAGAAAATTACCGTGTGATACATATTACTTTTTCCGAGTACTTTCGACATTAGTGCTATGTCATCATCAGCGTGTTGTTTATTCCAAGACAAATATTGTAATGTTCATCATTTTCAAAGTCAAAATTGCTGTGTTCATCAGAAAGTTAATTTTTTTTTACTTGTGAATTGAAGAACACTGAGTATAGTACAGTATAATTGGCTTGAGTAACGCTTCGGGGGTGGGTAAATTATTATGGAATGGATTAAAGAAATAAGTATTAAAACTTAGTAAAAACATCGATATTTTAAACTATCTACTGTGAACATTTTAAAACATTTGTGCAGTATTCATAATAATTTTATTAAGGTTTGGTTTCAGTTTTTTTTAATATAGATAACTTCAAGACGTTTTAGGAAACGTTTATTATTTTCATGAAAGAATATAGATGTATTTTCAACAAGAATTTTTTTCTGAATTGCGAATGTGGACATGTATGCTTTTGTAAATGAGTAGAAATGTTGGAAGCAACATTCAAATGAAAACTCCAGACAGAAAATGATGCAATTGAAAATAAGTAGACAAAACTTTAAATTATTCAATGAAACATGTCTCAATATAGATGCATACGCGCGCTCTTTTATAGTCGTTTCAGAATTTTAACTTTATCCGTTGCAGCTATGTATATGAATCCCATATCAATCAGCTGGATGTCTTCCACAAAAGTTAATTTCAAGCGATCTATGGCTATACATATAACGATGGGGTGTCCAATTCTGATCTTCTCGCAAAATGCAAGACTTGTGAAATTGAGACTTTTCTGATGCAGTCACAACTTCGCTCGGCTGGTCATATTGCAAGGATGAGTGATGACAGAATGACGAAATTCCTCATGTATAGCCAGCTTGACTATGGACAAGGGATTGTTGTAGGGCCGTGGCTCAGATATAAATAAAAACTATTGAATAACCTCTCAGCTGTCAATTTGCCTCATTTGGAGATATTTGTGCCAGAGTGGTATCAGACATTTTGAAATCAGTCTAATAGACGAAAGAAAGCTGTTACGCAATATGTAGACTGCAGGACAGTAGCGGGACTGAAATGTCACATACGACACAAACACTGAATGAGCTTGTCGGATTCTCATACGTCGAAAGTAAAAAAAAATATTCCTTTTCTATCATTAATGTTTAATGAAATGCTGTTTGCTAAAAACAAACGCTGCAGATATACATGGTGTAATGGAGAGATTGTCGTCTAAATTACGCGAAAATGAAAATAACACTGACATCTCATTTACCAACATTACACAAAATATCTTGAAATACTAAAGCGTAAATTTATTCAATAAAATCGCCATTGGTTTCAAACACGGAATCCAGATGATTTCGGAATCTCCTGCAACTCTTCTGGACGGTTTCCTTGTTTCAGTTAATGTATGCTGCCATAATTCTTGCCTTCAGTTCATCTTTGGCGTTACAAGGAGTTTTGTTTGTTCCTCGATCACGCATAATAATCAAGGGGGTTGCAATCTAAGGAGTTAGGTGGACAGATGTAAGGGGTTTGTCACAGAAATTGTACGAAAGGCAAGACTGTGTTCTGCTTTTGTGGCATGGTGCAGAATCCTGTTGCCAGACAGAGGTTCTTCCAGCAGCCACTCTCTTGACCTTGAGCAGACTACCTCCTCAAGACACTTCATATAGGCCTCCGTGTTGAGTCTGTTAATTTTGGTAAATATATCTTAAAATGAGATGTCAGTGTTTCCGTTTTTGTGTAATTTAGACGACAATTTATCCACCACACCCTGTATATATATGAAAAGTGTGACAGTTTCATTCCTGAAAACACCGCAGCGTATCTTTGGTGTAATGAATCAGGCCATTACTGAGGTTTCTTCTTGGGTGAAAGCTGGCACCAAATATTTCGTGCCAACACAGAAATGACACTTTAAGTTGCAATCTTCTCCTTGATTAATTCCTCTCTGTTCACCTGCTATAGCCCACAGAAATCACTTTTTCCAATTATATTAATGTGACAATTTAGATCATAATAGACGCTTCTTTGTATCCGTTCGTAATGAGTGCAAGTATGTCCTCAACGAGGGAAAGTAGCTATTCTAGCACCTTAAAGCAGCCCTGTAATAGAGTTATATATATACCCTACAGGCCACCACGGGTAATTTTTTTTTAAAATTGGCAGAAAATGTAACTGTTTTGTCTTTTAAATAAGAGACAATTATTTTACAGCGTAAAAAATAAGCGAGACATGATTTTTTATTAGAAATTTATATTTAGTATAAGTTTGATAATTGATTCCATTTTTTTTTTCAATGATACTAAGTGCTCTTTTTAATTTTTTCTTCACTCTCCTGTTACTCTGTCAACATTATAATCTAAGATAAATGCTGTGTCCCATCATTATACCATATATATATATATTATTTAGTCGGACTCTTCAATGTAGACCACGTTATATTAAATTCACGATTTTAACAAAGTATATATGTCAACTCAAACAGGTGTATCCACTAAAAATAACGTTTATAAAAAGATATACATATATAGTGATTTTCTAAGCCCGGCTTAGATGTGGCATAAGGCCGAAAGTATGGAGCACCCAGTGAGGTTCGAACTCAATACTTAGTCGTAATTGATCTATCAAGACAAGCTTTCTAACCATTACACCAAATCGAGGTGCCCAAAAGTATGCATATATATAGAGTATATACGTGCGAATGATACTTTTGAAGGGGGTCGTATCATCCATGAGATATAAAATTAGTGTATGTACTGCTGGCCCTGGCTACACCGTTGATCAAACGATACTAACGATACTTTTATCATTCTCTTTTAGTTTTTTAACTTAACTAGAAGATGGTTTGGTTTGGTTTAGTTAGGTTTGTTTTGTTTTACGGGATATCAACCTTAATTTAATGGGTTATTTAATGCCGACAATTTTTTTTTATTCCTTCTAATATTTTTCTTCAAAAAT
>OZ010603.1:47506963-47511963 GCA_963932145.1 Acanthosepion lycidas | reverse complement strand
GTCAGTTACCGAATACTTATACTTCGAAAATGACGGAAGTGACCAATATATTATCGACTCTATGCAATAGTAATTATATTTTTTTTAGATGACTCTTGTTAAATGCATGTAGACAAATGATTAGTAATTTGCAACAATTCTGTAATTAATGTTATTTCTACGCTTTTATATTTTTTGTTAATTTTATTGATGAATTGATGATTATATGTAGGATGCTTTAATAGGATTTCTTTTAGTATTAATGAGTCATTATTATTTTTGTTCTATTTTTACTTCCTTATTGAATTCCTTAAACATGACCTTCTGTCGAATCCTATTCGCGTGGGCGCCTGGATAAATCTCTTCCTATTATTTATGCTGCCTCACTATATATATATATATATATATATATATATATATATATATATATATATATATATATACACACAAGAAAATTGAATAAGATAAAGAATAGAGATGAACATACATTTTTATATTTGATCTTTAATTAGTAATTAAATTCTTATATATTTATTTGTAAAAACATCTATTAGTGGAATGGTACTATCTATAAAAATAAAATTGAATTAATAAAATGTAAGCATTTATAATGTCTTGCACATATTTGAATAATCCTGAATATGAATGAAGCGGGTGAATGAAAATGCCTACATTTTTTTTATCATTATAAAACCCAGACGACTCACTGAATAACGAAAGGGTTTACGTGTTGTTGAATTAGGAACACGTACGTTTATTCCTGCTAGAAGAAGATCCACTACAAGAACATGGCAAACTCAGAGGTTGAATCCACCATAAAGAAGTGTAAAGAAAACCAACATGACCGATATATATATATATATATATATATATATATATATATATATATATATATATAAACAAATATATGTATTAAACAACAAAATTTACAATGGACATAGACATTAACATTTGTGTTTGTGTGTGAAAGTGAGAGTTTGTATTTTGGTAAATGTTCGTTCGTTTGTGTATGGGAGTTCATGGTGTCTTCCACAAATGGGAAGACGCAATCTTCTGCGAGAGCTTACATTGTAGATGTGTTCCCTGAAAATGAAGAAATAAAAAAAAGAGAACGAGGCAAGAAATCGCCCAGTATTTATAGTGTAGGAAGAGCGTCATCTAGTGAACAATTTGGACAATTAAGTAGGAGTTAACTCCGACAGAAGTATACGTGTGTTTGCATACACCCCCACCTCACCTAAACTTAACCTGAGTGTGTAAGCAACATATACTGCTGTCTAAGGAAATTAAAAGCCAGCTACCCCTAAATTAAATAGATTTTCCTTAAACTTAACAACTCATAATATCAATATTGTATAGGCTTATACATTAAGTAAATTTTTGTAAAATTTATTCCTATCATCGTTTGAATATAGATTTTAAGTTTAATTTTAATAATTAAATTTATAAATTTATTTTCAATTTTGAAACATGAATATTTACTATGTCGCGATTGAATCATATTTTTTTTTTTTAAATAATTATAATATATATATATATATATATATATATATATATATATATATATATATATATATAGGAATGGGTCTTTCATTTATTAATCCGACATCTTATTGTTTAAACGTTATTTTCAGTGGATACCCATGTTTGAGTAGTTACTCTGTTTTTATTGGATTAGTGCATAATTATCAGGCGTTTTGTAGGGTTTATTTGTTAATAAAATTTGCTGTTTTGTTTACTTTTTTAATAAAAATATTATTTTATTTTCACCTTATAACAATGCGTGTCAATAATCATACGCCCCAGAATAATCATTTTTAAAAAGTTATAGTTGGACTGTTATGTTTCTTTTTTCATTATTGTTTTAAAAACGCCTGATAATTATGCACCAACCCAATATTTATTAAACAGTATATTTATTTATTTCCATTTACCGGTGTGAATATTCGAGAAATCTTATAAGCTTTCTCCGGCAGGATTCGAACCTGCGTTGGCCAGTAGGTTCTTTATAAACGAGCTGTTAAAGCACATGAGACCATAATGTTTCCTCTTAGGTCAACGCAGGTCCGAATCCTATTATTTTTTAAACATACAACGTGTGTTAGCACGTGCAATAGCCTGTCTTCATCAGCCGCCGACCAGGGGTGATATCACGGTTTCGGTGGCTATGGCGGGACCGCCACCCCTGGCGCCACCAGCAGCGTTTGCAACCAGGCTGGGTATGAAGATAAGCTAATTGATCGTTGATTTTTTGTAAATTCTATCCGAAATTCTAAATAAAGACAAATCCTAATAAAGGCAAGTAGAGACGCTATAAAGACAGTTTTAATATAAAATATGAAAACATACAAAATGGGGCAATATAAAATATAAGTAAAACAATATTCATATTTCATTTCTTTCCGCGTCTAAAAGCTTCATATTATCAACCTGTCTTAATAATTATTCTTATTGTCTAATGATTGTCAAACAACAAAATCAACATCTAATTGTCCGCATGAAACATACATATATTTTTTTCTTACTAATATTTTTATTACTTTTATTATCTTTCTTTTCGATTCATGATTGACTTGGTAGAAGGATTCCGCTACTTTCTTTAGTAAAATGTTTGCCAACTAAGGCAATCCAGTTTGTTCTGCTATATATATATCATAACTGGGCGGACGGATTAACATCTTCCCTCACGTGTATTTGCGTGTAATGAACTCGATTGGAATTCGAACTCGGATCTCTTTTCGAGCAGCTAGCAATCATGCCTACAGCAGACCAATGCTTACACATCAAAAGACAAATTTTGAGATGGGAATCATGCCCTACATCAAAGACGTGGCCGTAAATTTACCGGTAAGAATCTTTTCTTTCCCACATAGCCTGCATGAACAAAGAGTGACCGGCTGGGCATTATCATGAACATCTAACCGCAAATATGTGGTCAGTAAGCTCCGATAATTTAAACGCCCAGGCCTTCTTTGTTTTTTGCGTCATCGAGGTGCTACAATACCAAGCATTCAGTGAAGACTGCCTCGTGAATTTGATGGCTAGCATGAACACGATTCAACGGATCCATGCTTCCAAAGTAACACGGAGGCCATCCTCAAGATTTTATTCAATAACATTACCTTGTTTTATGAAATTACCCACAGCCTTCCTTACTCTGAAGGTTCATTACCCTGAAACTTCATAACATGAAACTTCATTAACCTGAACCTTCATAGACTGAAACTTCTTGTCCTGAAAGCTTAACCTTCACAACCTGAAAATTCATAACATGAATATTCATTGCCATGGACCTTCATTAGCCTGAACCTTAATTATTTAAAACTTCTGTACCTTGAACTTTAATAACCTGAACCTTCATTATCCTAAACATTCATTGCCCGTAATCTTCATAAGCTGACCTCTCATTACTCTGAACCTTCATAACCTGAACCGTCGTTATTGTGAACCTTCATAACTTCAATATTCATTACCGTAAACCTTCATTACACTTAAACTTCATAAGCTGGAACATCATAACGTAAACCTTTGTTAACATAAACCTTAATATTCGTTATCCTGAACCTTCATAACCAGAGGGACCATTACCCTGAATCTTCATTACCCTGGATCTTCATTACCCTGAACATTCATAAACTGAAACTTCATTCCCCTAAACCTTCATTACACTGAACCTGAATAACCTGAGCCTTCGTTAACCTGAACATCATCACCTAAACCTTCATTACCTTGAAACTTCATAAACTGAACCTTCATTACCCTAAATCTTTATTATACTGAACCTTCAAAACCTGAAACTTACCATTAACCTTGAAAAGCTGAACCTTCATAAACTGAACATTCGTTACCCTGAACATTCATAATTTGAGCTTTCATTATCCTGAACATCCATAACCTGAACTTTCTTTACCATGAACTTTCATTATCCTGAATCATCATTAACGTGAACCTTCAATACTCTGAACCTTCATTATCCTAAACCTTCATGAGCAGAAACTTCATAAGCCGAACATTTCTGCTCTGAACCTTCAAAACATGAACGTTCATTATCCTCAAACATCATTACATAAAACCTTCATAACCTGAACATTCGTCATCCCGAACATTCACCACCTAAACGTTCATTACTCTGAACATTCATAACGTGAAACTTCATTACCCAAACCTTCATTACCCTTAACCTTCATTACCCTTAACCTTCATAATCGGAAACTTCATAACCTGAAATTTCATAACCTGAACTTTCATGACCGTAACCATTCATAACAGTAACCATCATTACTCTGAAACTTCATTAACTTTAAACTTAATAACCTAAAGCTTCATTACCCTAAACATTCAATACCCTGGACTTTCACTGATCTAAACTTTCATTACCACGAGCCTTCATTACTATGAATGTTCATAAACTCTACCTTCATTACGCTGAAATTTCATAGGCCTAAACTTTTATTACCGTAAACATTAATTACTCCGAACTTTCATAACCTGAACCTTCATTACTCTAAACCTTAATTATTCTGAACCTTCATAACTTGAAACTTCATTACCGTAAACCGTTAATAACTTGAACATTCTAACCTGAACATTTATAACATGAATATTCGTTACCTTTAACCTTCATCACTTGAATATTGATTAGTCTGAACTTGCATTCAACTTAGCCTTTATAACCTGAACCTTCATTTCCCCTAACACTTAAGTACCATAAACTTTCATAACCGGAAAATTCATTACCCTAAACATTCATAACCTGAAACATCGATATCCTGAACCTGCATTACCCTAAACCATCCTTACCCTAAACATTCATAATCTGAACCTTTATAACATGAATCTTCGTTAACTTGAAACTTTTTAACCTGAACATTCATTACCCTGAACCTACATTACTCTGAACCTTCATTACTCTGAATATTCATAACCTGAGCCTCCATTAACCTAAACCATCAATGCCCTGAACTTTTATTGCTCTAAACCTTCATTAACCTGAACTTTCATTATCTAGAAACTTCATATCC
>OZ010603.1:47434463-47501963 GCA_963932145.1 Acanthosepion lycidas | reverse complement strand
ATTTCTTTTTTCCAGCTCTTTAGATAAGTCATTTAGCCATTTTGACATTATCTATCGTATGAATCAGTGAAAAACGCTTTGAGTTATTCAGCTAGAAAGGGAACAGGTTAAATCTTTTTGTGTTAGTCCCACTGTCTTCCCTACTGAGCAATTGTAAGAGGAAAATATCATTCCAGCCTTCAGTAATGGTGCCAACATTCCTACACTGGCTTCCATCTTCAAATCCATTCAAGAACCATCAAGTGAACAGTAAATTTTTTTTTAAAAAAAGAGGGATCACTAGAGAAGAAAACTAGATCAGGAGGTCACAACAAGATGAGGGATCATCATTTCAACTTAGAGCTAAAGAGATCAATTAGAAAAGATCCAACTCAATCCATACAGCTATGAAAGTCTACAGAGCAGTGAAAAAAGACTTGAAATCGTACATGAAATTTGTGGGGCACCTTGTTACTCCAGGGCAGAAAGTAAAATTTTAGAAAGGGCGAAGAATGAATTGGAAAATGATCCTGAAATTATATATATATATATATATATATATATATATATATGAACTTTATTTCAATTCTTCATGACCTTCCGAGCCTATGATTAATTAATGCTGAACATATCATTTTTGTTTCTGATCGATTTCATCACGATTTTTCTGTTAAGCTTGGAGAGTAATTATACATTCTCATTGCACAATATAGAGTCCAATAGTGTAATAGAAAATTCCAGTAGATATCTTTAATCATTTCTAAGATACAATGGTTCAAAGCTGGACAATTTTGCTGCTACACGATTTTGATAATTTTGGTGTTACACTCGGTATATATATATATATATATATATATATATATATATATATATATTTGACGAATTAATGTATTTTATTTTTAAGCCGACATATTTTTATTATTTTAAACATTACTCAAACATTACTCATGGGTAGCCCCTAAAATTAACGTTTAAAGTAGTAAAAAATATGCATATATATATATATATATATATATATATATATATATATATATATATATATATATATGTGTGTGTGTGTGTGTGTGTGATCGTATTTTAGTTCCAGTTCTACAGCAAGTATTCTATGATATGCGATAAAACCGCAAAAGTCGGGGTTGGGTTATTTTGAACTTATTTATAAAAATAATTATATATTTAGTTATTATGAAAGTGATGGCCTTAATTTGATTTAGAAATGTTGTAATAAACACCCCATCCACACCCCAGTGAAATCTAATCTTATCATCATTGCCTAGTTTCTGATAATATATCTTATGTTTTCCTTGTTTTGGTAAATTTCCTAAATGTGTGTAATCCTTTGAGATTTGGTTAAACTAAATCACACTCTTTGTCTCTGACTCAGTTGTACATATCTGACTCATCTGCAGATATCCACCTGACTGCATATGTCATTCAGCCCCCACAACCCACAAAACCTGACTTTTCTTTTTCATTGACGATCTACCGCGTCACGAATGTCCAGTTTTTGTATTTTTTTCTCTGAGGCAGGTGATAAGGGAAAGATTAGAAATTATATATTTAATTTTTGACGTCATACGACTTTGTTTCATTCTTTGTTTCTTTCATAGTTTCTTTCTTTCTTTTCCTCCGTTTCATTCTTTGTTTTTCATTGCGCTTTTTTTCTTTTCTTTATTTGACAATTTTTTGCCTTTTTTTCTTTCGTTCTTTTTACTTTCTTTCTTTTCTTCTTTTTTCCTTTTTTCTTTCTTTCTTTTTCCCCATTTTCTGTCTTCCTTCATTTTTAATTTTTTTCCCTTTCTTTGACGCTTGCCTTTTTGCACTTGTCTATCTGTTTGTTTGTTTGGTTGGTTGCTTCTTTCTTTCTTTCTTTCTTTCTTTCTTTCTTTCTTTCCCTTTGTTTCTTTTTGATTTCTTTCTTTCCTTCATTCTTTCGTTTCTTCCGTATTTCTTTCTTCTTTTCTTTCGTTTTCTTTCTTTTTACTCACTTATTTTATAATGTAAATACTGCACTTATTTTATCTTTTTGTTTTCTTCTATGTTTCCTTTTTTTTGTGATAATTTTTTCTTTCTCCAATTTCTTTCATCCTTTTCTTTCGTTTTCTTTCTTCACGGCGTCTTTTTTCGACTTTCACTTTCTTTCTTTTTTTCACTGTGTCTTTTTCTTTTCTTTTTTCGACTCTATATCTTTTGCCTTTTTCCTTTCTTTCTTTCTTTCTTTCTTTCTTAATCCTTTTACTCCGTTCCTTTCTTTCTTCCTTTCTTTTCCATCATTATCCTTTTCTCTTCATCTTTTCCCTTTCTTCAACACTTGCTTTTTTGCATTTGTCTGTTTCTTTCTTTCTGTCTCTCTTTCCTTCATTTTTTCGATTCTTCCGTTTCTCTTATCTTTCTTTTCCTTTACTTTTTTCTTTCTACATATATATTTTCTCTTTGTTTTCTTCGAGTTTTCTTTTTTGTGATTGTTTGTTGTTTCTTTCTTTCTCTAATTTCTTTCTTTCTCTAATTTCTTTCTTTCTTTTATTCTGTTTTCTTTCTCTCTTCACTGCGTCTCTTTTCAGACTTTTCACTTTTTACCTTTTCTTTTTCTTCCTTCCATGTTTTCTTTTTTTCTTTCTTTCTTCCCACTTCTTTTCTTTCTTTCTTTCTTTCTTTTTCATTCATTCTTTCTTTCTTTCTTTACTTGTCTTTTCATGTTTTCTCTTTACTTCTACTCTTACCATTTTCGCCATTGTTTCTTTCTTTCTGTCTTTCGTTCTTTATCTCTTTCTTTCTTAACTGCTTCACTTGTCTTTTTTTCCTTTCTTCTGCTCTTCCTTTTTCGCCTTTCTTTTCACTTTTTATCTGTTGCTTCACATTTTCTTCTATCCCCTTTCGTTCTTTCTGCCCCTTTTTCCTTGCAACATGTCAATTCATTCTGCAGTCAACTTAACCCTTCATTTTTCGAATCCACCGCACTGACTCCCCTATCGTTCGTACATCTCCCTCCCATGCATCACAATTTGAAATAATTCCTCATTTTGACTCATTGCATTATTGTCCAGATCAAATTCTTCTTGTCATTCTTATTTGATGACGTCACTTTTGGAAACAGAAAAGAAATGAAATCACAAAATCGAATAAAGTTGCAAGCAATGAAATAACGGATTTAGTTGAACATTTCAGTTGCTCTTCCTTTCATCTAGTTCTTATTCTCTCTTTCTCTCTTTCTTTCTTTCGTCCGTTCTATCTTTCTTCCTTTTTTTCTTTCTTACTTTAACTGGCCTTCCTCTCGTCCACTCATTCTCTTTCATTCCCTTTCAAACAGATTTCTTTCTTTCTTTCTTTCTTTCTTTCTTTGTACACGCTTTTCCATTCTTTACATATTCTTTCTTTTTTTGCACAAGCTTTTCCTTTCTTTACATTCTTTCTCTCTTTACATATTCTTTCTTTTTTTTTCTTTCTTTCTTTATTAATTTCTTTTGGTCGCTTTTTTTCGCATTCATTTTTTTTCTTTGACTCAATGTCGCTCCTACTTCTGTCTGGGTCTTAATACATACATAGATACATACATACATACATACATACATACATATATATATATATATATATATATATATATATATATATATATGTGTGTGTGTGTGTGTGTGTGTGTGTATGTGTGTGTGTGTGTGGTCCATACGTAAACCAGAAAATCAGGCCTGACGATTGCATCTAACATGAAACAGACTGTCTCCTCTAAGTGTTGACTTCAATGTTCACTTTTATATCTACACACGCTCTATCTCTCATATTGAGCACTTTATCCCATAAATATAGCACACCTTAATACTATATTTCTTACACACACACACACACACACACATATATATATATATATATATATATATATATATATATATATATATATATATATATATATGTATATATATATATATGTCTGTGTGTGTGCGTGTGTTTGTGTCTTTGTGGGGTGCATGCATGTTTGTATTCTGTACGATCTTAGCTCTGATTTATGTAGGCAGATTGACATGAACAAGCATATATATATATATATATATATATATATATATATATATATATATATATATAGATAGGTAGATAGATATTAGATTGGTGCAAAAATAATGTCGTTTTTTGACGTTAAAAAATACGTAAAAAACGACATTATTTTTGCACCAACCTGATAGATAGATAGATATTTGGAAAAGTTTGACTAAAATTGTGTATAAGACTGGTAGGGTTAAAAGTAAAACTTTCTTTGGGTTATGACAGACTATTCACCACTTAAAAAAAGGAATTGTTTCACATTAATGCTAAAAGATTAATATTTTAATTTAATTTAAATCTATGCGTGGTGTGAAGAACTAAAAACAAATGTTAACATCAGTTACGAGAAATATTTACTAGTTACGAGAGAAAAAAAACTTTTGCATTTTTACAGTAATATAAACATAAGTAATAATCTTATTTGGTTGATATTTTTGCATGATGGGAAGGGTTACGAGAAAATCTTAACTTCACATCTGAAAAACATTGACTAATTACAAAAATGAATTCTTTTATAGTTGTTTATTTACACTAATAATATACAGGTTCATTTGATTGAAATCCAAGCGAGATGTGAAGGTCTAAGACCGGTTCTTAACTTCGGACATGTAAAATACACTCCAGATACAAAAATGAATGGTTTTATGATTGTTTAATTACACTAATAAAATATTCTCACGGCAATTTTTCGGATGAGCTTTCCTCTTTGGTACCTCCACTGTATGAATGTAAGCGTATTACTAGATTGGCCACTAATGACAATTGATGATTACATGAAAAATATGCGCCAGCTACAAAAATGAATTGTTTTATTAGAATAATAATGTACAAGGGAAATATTTTATTTGATTAGGAATCTATGCTTGAAAGGAAATACTAGCAGTAATCCTTCGCTTCAAACATTAAAAGTATTCAGCAGTTACAAAATAAAATAGATAGGTAATAGTTTTATTTGACTGAAATGTATTCATGATGAAAGGACTAGTAGTAACTAAAACATGGAAAAATATTCACTAAATACAAATGAAAAACATTTGTATTAGTATAATATATACATGTGTAATTTGATGACGAACTGCTTACTCCGACATCCAGTGTAAAATATATATGTCAATGTGTGTATATTTCTATGTGAGTCCCTCTGATGGTTGATTCTTGTTATAGTGAAGGGTTTTGCGTGGACTCTGAGGGTTCTAAACTCCTGGTAAGGCCACCATTGGCGGCAAGCTTGAAGACGAGGACCCAGACTAAGCGCAACCAACTCCAAAACCCCAACGGTGGAACAACCAGATGACGATTACAACAGATCTCAACAGTTGAACCAGCAGATGAAAAGATCTATGCATGAGGGACGTGCTACAGAATGTAGTCCGTGGCAGTTTCATAACTGGATTCTGCTTGCCTCATTCTATATGTACCACAGAAGAAGGTCATGAAATCATGTGTGTCGGTCACTTCCTGGCAAATTGAATTCCACCTTAAACAAATTCACGCCATCGTCATTTTCTTCTTCTCTGATTTTCCTTAACCTACAACCAAGTCTTGGCGGCGAATTTAGTCAACAACGCCATCAACAAAGAAAAAATTAAATTCTTGGATATATTTGATGATAATATTATACTTTTATTATTTTATTATTTATTCTTTGGTTTCTAAAATATTAGGTTGGTGCAAAAATAATGACGTAATAATGTCGTTTTTTGACGTTAAAAAATACTCAAAAAACGACATTATTACGTCATTATTTTTGCACCAACCTAATAATAATATTAATAATGTGATACATTTGATGACTGTTTACTTCGACATCCAGTGTAAAATATATATTTGTGTTTATGCGTGTTTGTTTCTATGTGCATACTTGACGGCAAAGTCGAAGACGAGAATTCTGGCTAAACGCGACCAACCCCAAATACCTCAACGGTAGAAGATGACGATTACAACAGATCTCAACGATTGAACCAGCAGGGCTACGCATGACAGACATGCTACAGAAGGCGTCACTCGAAATTATAACTGACTCAACTGCTGTCCGTTGCAGTTTCATAACTGGATTATGAATGTTTCATTCTATACATGCTGCAGATGAATGTCATGAAATCAAATGTGTCTGTCACTTCCTGGTAAGCGGAAGTCCACCTAAACAAATTCACGCCATCAGCACTTTCTTCTACTCTGATTTTATTTCACTTTCAACAAACTCTTGCAAAACCAAACAGCGATAAGGAATGGATGACGGGATCAGGTTTTGGTGAAGCTGGAAACTTCTAGTTTTGAAACAGCACGTTGGCGGCGAATTTAGTCATCAAGGCTATCATCAAAAGAAGAAATTAAATTCTTGGCTACAAGATGAAGCCGACTACGACGATACATGCGTAATAATTTTATTTGATTGTAATTTTAATTGATGAGAAAGACCCTTGACAATAGATATGAAAAACATTCACTAAATGCAAAACAAACTGTTGCTGTTTAATACTACAGGTTGTCCCGCCAAAAATTGACATAATTTAAAATGTGATTATCTGAGTAATTACTTTATCCCATACAAACGAAATTAAATAAGATTCATGTTGAACAATAAAATATTTATCCATCAAAATTCGAACAAGATATTCAAAGGAATGTAGATTTTATAATCGATTTCACAAAGCTTCATAAATGTTTAATATGTGCACCATGACACACATCAAGTCAGTAGTTCAGCTCCTGCTAAACGCGCTGTAGCGTGTCTTGCGCAACATTCTCCAGCGTCTCAGTGATTCTTTGCTTAAGTTACTCGAGGTTTGTAGGAAGAGGGGGATATAGACATGTCCTTTCACATAGTCCCATAGAAAAACTATTAAAAGGTGTCAAGGCAGGTGAACGTGGTGGCTATTTGAACACACACACGCACATCGCCATTATTAATCGTCTTGGTAGATTCTCACTGAGATAAGTCTACAGAGTCAACTTAGTTTTTACACATTTTGTTAAAATTTGAGATTCATTTGAATGAGAATTGACTATGGTATTAGACGTCAATGATGTCAATTTGTTTTCGTGTATATTCACGTTAAGCAACGTCGAGACTGGTGACCGCTTAAGAATGCCAAGTGCTCTAAACTTGATTGTACATGTGATGTGATAACGGCTCGAAATTGAAAATCGGATAGCTGAGTTACAATTCCAATCGGGTTCGTTATATTCATTTACGCGCAAATACCCTTTGTGAAAAGTATGAATCCATCTCTTCTCCCCCCAGCTAGGGGTTAATCAATAGGACTTGCATAAGTAAATCATTATTATCTCTAAAATATTCTTACAATCTAAAATATTTTCTGGCTTTAAATAACCCGCAAAAAGATTGATAAACTGTAAAAACAAATTAATAAAAAAATAAAATAAAATCTTGATTAGAAATCAAATATGTTTTTACTTAACCTTGTCGTTTTTCAATATAATAATAATTTGTGTCAGAATTAATAGCAACAATTTTGAATTTGGCGCTCAGTAATAAATGCTCTTCGACTCTCCCCCCCCCCCAGTATATCGGACGTAAAAGAATTTTCAGAGACTTCCGTGGGTCATCTTTTATTCTTGTTTAATAAACTTAGCTTAGTTTTGGTAAAGGGACTTATTTTTGTTGGCATCGAACTCACTACAATATAGTAATGGTCAACCAGACAATCTTGCTAACCATTATGCCACAAGAGCAGGCCGATTTTGGAAGCGTGGCATTGCACTCAATTTGAAAGTTGGGATTTTACATGGTAAATAATGACACAAAATATTTTTCCACGTCCTTACCGTTTTTTGAAGAAACCAGTTTGAATATTAAGTTTAGTTTCAAAATCGTAGTATAGAAATTTCATTTTGGTGAGCAGTGAAAGCCTTATAACACTGCTTTGTAAAATTTCTAACTTGCTGAAGTTTCACAAATTATATATGGACAAGTTGCATGGCACAATTACATCATTAATATTATTGTGCTATCAAATAAGACCTTCATTTCCTTCAAAGGGAAATTATATTATTATAAAAACAATTTAGTTATATTATGATGTAATATATTATACAGTGCAGTAATTTATTGCTATTCTCAAAAAACAACGCACATTTAAAATATTTTGTCTTATAATATTATGGTATTATATACACTTTTATCTAGTTTTTTTAGTGTTTATGATCTAACAAATGATCCAACTAATTTTATTCATTGAGTAGACTTTTATACAAAAATTGTATATTTCGCTTGTGGCGATTCATAAGTTGAATTCTGATTTAAATATATTTTCCATTCAGTATAACTAATGCAAAAGATATCAACCTTATTTGGATTTATTCTTCGAATAGCAAAATTTTGAAGTCAGTCTGTATGCAAAAACCTGCGGTAAATAGGTATTTTTGTATATTTTTCAGTCAATATTTAAAACTAAACGCTGAAAAATTGGTAAAAGTTATGAATCTAATTTTTGGTGTTAATAGTTCTCAAATGAAATGCCAATTTTTACATTGAGTGCAATGTTGAATTTCTGAATAGGTGAAAAGACAGCCTGTCCTGTTTTACCTTTTTAGCCTCCATGGATAATTCCTAAGAATTTCTCATTTTTGCTGTTGGCACCCAGTGAAAATCGAAATCATTACTAATGATCTATAAGTTCAAATTACTGACCATGACGGTACGATGAGGTGTCGAAATATAGTGCTTTCTGGAAGTGATTTCTGGAAGTGATTTCTTATTGGATTCTAGTATAAAACCAGGGTCTACAAATGCACGAATCATCTAATACATTCCGGGGTTCTTGACTTAATATCAAAGGATGAATTATGCAGGTAATCGATTTACGTATGCGTCTACAATGATCTTTTTTTTATATATGTTATTTTATCTAGAAGATTTGTTCTACTATTTTTCTGTCTATATTTCTGAGATGAAGTATTATGTACATTATTTACATTATTCGGACTATTGTCCTCATCTTTGTCGCCATCTTTGTGTCCTCAACGACACGTGGCACAGTGGATAAAAGCGTTAGTTAGACCCAGTGACAGGACCCAAAGAGTGTAAGTTCAATACCTGGTTAAGGCAGTGGAAAACTTTCAGAGGGAAATTAACAGGAGATAACTGACATCCATTAAAAACATGGCACGTGGAACTAGAACAGTTTACCCTAGTGAGCGAAATAAAAGGTTCAGTTCGACATTCCAACAACCTGAAGAAGGCCGGAGCGTATAACGGCCGAAACGTTGGTATAAATATGGCGACAAAGATGAGGACAATATTCCGAATAATGTACTATTTTTCTGTACATAAAAAATATACACGATCCTATAGATAAAATGGCATATAATTTTAAATTTTTATCTATAGTATATATAAATACGTCATTTTATTTTTAAAATAAAATGGACTATATTTTTCAATTAGTTTCTATATAAAAATATATACACCATTTTATCGATGATATATTTTCTCTAATTGTTCTAGTATATTAAAAAATGGCACATTTTTAAATATATATAAATAAATCGGCGTATAATTTTCTATAAATTTCTTCTTGTATATAAAAATATACATCATCCTATCTATAAGACCATAGCTATTTTCTATAAATTTACAATATGTAAAAAATATACGTCATATTATTATCTTCTATTTATTTTCTCTATTTTTCTTTTCGGTCCCTGCAGAACTGGCTCAAAAAAGTCGCTTTCAGGAATAATATAAGTAAGCTAAGCACAAACATGTAACCCGATTCGTTTATTTACTAATAATGCACTGAATTTTCAACTGCCCTACATAAGCACTGTTCTGTCCATCACAAATTAAAAACCACGTGACCAGAATTAACATTATAACTTTTTTTTTCCTTACGTCAGAAGTCCAGACCGAGAAATTGAATCCTACAATGAAAAGTGGAATTTACAATGGCAGCAAAACAATTGGAGAAATAGGCCTCGTTTTGTTGTCATTTGACAAATTAGACTGACTTATATTACAAACAAGCCGTTGAATTCCATGCTATTTCCTGACTAATTCACCGGGCAGCCACAGGTGGCATTGTATTTAATAAATACTGGGGTCCTTGAATTGTAGTAAGCTTTTCCATTTATGATTAGTAAATATAGTTTTTATTTAAAAAGAATATCACCTAACAGATACAAATTAATACGCACTTTTAAAAGATTCAAAACTTTATAAATTATTCTAATTAATTAAAAAAAAAAAAAAATGAAAACAATTCTTGTATAAATTTATTATTTATCGAAATTCATAAAAAAAAAAAAACAATTAAAAGCTTTTCTAATTAAATAATGTCTTAGTTTTATTGCATCTTTATTTTACGATTCAGAGCAGATTTTCCGCAACTGGGTTTCTGTTTTTTTCCGAAATTTCATAAAATTAAATAAGTGGGGGAGGGACAAGAGATGAAAAAATTGTTTTACCAAGATTTTCACAATAAGAAAAATTAATAAAATAATTTAATTCATTTATAAATAAGTCCTTAAAGATTCATAAAAATCTTAAATTTATTTAATTTTTGCAAGAATTTCCAAATCAATGCGTTTTTCTTCACAAAATGCGATAAGACAATTTTATATAATTTATGCCCCACCACTGATGCAAAAAACGGTGTCAACCCAAAATATAAATAAAAACAAATATATATAAAAATAAATATAGTATTTTCAGCACTTGAGAATTGCTTCAGCATGAAAGTCGAAATTGTGAAATTAATGTATATTTCTTAATATATATATATATATATATATATATATATATATATATATATATATATATATATATATATATATATATATATATATATATATATATATGTATGTATATATATGTATATATATATTGTTCATATGTTATTTTATAGATACCAATAATTAAGTAAATTCTCTGTTTATAATAAACAGGATTAATAACATTTACCGGCCTGAATGTCCGAGAATTTTCATAGAAAATATGTGTCCTCCGACAGGAATCGAACCTGTATCCTATACAGAACCGTCATATAGCCTGACGTTCTACAGAGGAAATTTGTAGTTTAAAACAGTAATTCGACCTTGCTAACAGGACGCTTCCTCTGTAACTAAAGTGTATAGCACTTCAGTCTATATGACAGTTCCGTGTAGGATACAGGTTCGATTACTGTCGGTGGACACATATTATCTATGAAATTTCTCGGACATTCACGCCGGTAAATGTTGTTAATGCTGCTTATTATAAACAGAGCATTCACTTAAATATTTGTATCTATAAAAATAACGTATACACAATAAATATATTCAAATAATTGTCGAACTTTGTCCATTTCATAATATATCACTTTATTTCTTTACGTTAAGACACGATTCGAGAAGATATGAGCGTTCTGGAGAAATCATGGGAAATTTGTATTTTAAAAGCAGTAATTCGACCTCGCTAACCAAACGCTTTCCCTGTAGCTAAATGGCATAGCACGTCAGGTTATATGTCTGTTCCGTGTGTGATACAGGTTCGATTCCTATCCACGAACTCATACTGTGTATGAAATTTATCGGCTATTCAGACCGGTACCTGTTCTTAATGCTATTTATTATAAACAGTACACTTATTTAAATATTTGTATCTATAAAAATAACGTATAAATATATTAAAATAATTTCTCGAACTTAGTCTATTTCATTATATATATATATATTACACACTGCAGTTCAAAACTTTGTGGATACCCCTGGTAAGTAATTTACATGGTTAAAAGTGAGACATGATTTTTTAATAGAAACTTTATTATGACAAAAAAAAAAAAAACACTTTTATGATTAGATTTTTCTCACTTCGCCCTGATTACTGAGGCACAAATTAAATTAAAGAAGAGATACGAAGAAACAGAGGGAGGAAGATATTCTATTAACGAAAGAGAAAGAAAAAATACTTAAATATAATAAAAAGAAAGAGATATAAAGAGAAGAAGACATAACAAATAAAGAAAGAGAGAGAAAGAAAGAGAAGTCAAAAAAAAAAAAAGAATAGGAAGAAGAAAAAGAAACTTGGGTGGATAAGTTCAATATTTACCTTGCCAGGTCATTACAGGTAACTTTTTAGGTTAATCTGAAATGACGTACTTAAATACCTATTTATGTACAAACGTAAGCAAGCACTTGCTCTGTTAGTCACCTACTGACTGAGTGGTAAAACGGAAAGAGGTCCTGGGGTGCGTCATACACAGGAGAAAGCGATAGGGTGGGGATATTAAACAAGCCACTACCAGGACTAGGTTAGTGAGGCACGCTATTATACTCTCACCTTTCAGTACGACGGCCACCTTGTGAATGAAGGGGGGTGGGGAATTATTTTCTCTACCACTGATGATGGCAGGTATTGAAGTCCAACAAAAATCTTAGATTTTCTTTGTTGATTTTCACAGCAAACAAGTCATTTATTCCGACACATAAAATTGACGCAACACTATCTTTATTTCCTACCTGATAATGCTACTAGGATTCAGGCAAGAATATTACTGATTTTCAAAGAAGCAAGATTATTTATTAGAAATACACGCTCAAAATAATCTTTCTAACCCATTTAGCTACTGAGCCTTTTTTATACTAAATTTCAACCAGTACCAGCCTCGAGAGCCACGCAAGGTAGAGGGTTACAGTGAAGATGATAATGCTGAATGAGGTTTGTGATATGGGCAGAAGAGAAGAACTTACAGAATAATATAGTCAATATGTGCTTCCACTTAATTGCCGGTAAAATAAGGATCATTTATTCTCCCATACATAGAAGCACAACGATACTAAGTATTTTCCTATGAGGAGGAACTGTTTTGAGTTGGGATCTCCGGTCATCAAGTTGTCATGAAGAAAATAAGAAATTATAAGGAACGGGACGCAAAGATTCTGTTTCACCTATATTCGAAATAGGAACCTGCCAAATGTTTAGGGTTAATATTTGAAATCCTGAATTCTTACTAAGATCGATCTCCGATCCTTGCTGTTAGTAGGAATTATATAAAATACTCATCAAAAACGACGATACAACAAAACGAACAATTTTATCTCCGTACTTTTGACAATGCGAATACACTCGCGCGCTCGCACACACACACAACTATATATATATATATATATATATATATATATATATATATATATATATATATATATATATATATATATATATATATATATATAAGTAGACATTGAAGTCAACACCCAGAGGCGACAGTCTGTTCCACGCTTAACGGAATCGCCTTGTGATTGTATTTAGCATGAAACTGCCTCTTGATGTGAACTTCAATGTCCACTCTTATGTTTACATACGATCTATACCTGATATTGAGCACTTTAACCCATAAATACAGCATATCTTAAAACAATATATATATATATATGTGTGTGTGTGTAAATGTGTAAATGCGAATGTCAGTGTGTCACTGCTTCAAACTTTTTCAACTTTACTCCTAGAGGCCGTAGCTCAACATATCATACAATTTTGGAATCAGGCTGACTCCGTGAGCAAATTAAAAACCTTCTGGGCCAGATCCGGACCTGCAATCCTGAAATTTTGAATCTCCAACTTTTCATTACTCGGATTGTTTTCAGCGATTTTTTTACGTGATATTTTTGCGACGAATTATTTTGTACGATAACAATTTTTATAACTTGGAAATAAATTTGGGAATAATCGAAATTAATTGTGAAATCCAGCGAAAGTCACCCATGAAATAAAAATAATTATTTGTACGCAAAGATCTATATATATAATATTGTCTTTAAATTAAGTGGCGACAGATGAATTATCGTTGAACTTTTAAAAGATACGCTTAAATATTAATGCTACACATAAATGCAGCGATCAATTTTGAGTTCTTCTGTAGTTTATTGTTGCCTATCGCATCCACTCCTCCCTACCTACTGTGATGAAGGCCCAATCAATACCGCTCCGCACGAGCTAGCTTAAATGCCCCTCCCATCGATAGGACTGCTTTTAAGCTAGTATATATATATATATATATATATATATATATATATATTGTGTGTGCATTTTTATGCATACTTTCAATTATAAAAAATACCTCATAATGGCTACAAGAATAGCCGAAAGAATTCAGAACATTCAAACATTTTTACACAATTTATGCCCAGAAAAGTAAAAAAAAAAACTCATACGAACACAAGAAAAACTGAATAAAAACCTTAATCGCAGTACCTTGTCAATCGTCTTTAATGAAACTTGTATAAAAGAGGGATTGCTGCATATATATATATATGTGTGTGTGTGTGTGTGTTGTTATAAACATATAGTGAATAAACGTGTTTGAGCAGATGTCCATGTATGTTTAACTGTGAAATTAATATATATATTGACAGTCCTACTAAAGACAATATGCCCTAGACTAGGATCGAACCCGTATTTCCTTTCTCAATTAGAGAAAGCACTTTTGAACTTACTATATCGTACCATTACGTCACGGGAAGCTATCAAAGAAAAGGAAGACTCAGTTCGTGCACTGGTATTGAAAAATTGTTTAAAATGAATCTATCAACTAAATTAAATGTTTCTGTAGAGTAATCTCTGTGTATAACAATAAATTTAATAACAAGGAATGTAAATTGTTTCCATTTTTATATCCTTTCCTTAATGTTATCAGTCAATTGTTTTCTAAAAGATCCTGTTCCAAAATAGTCATATTTGGCCTTTTCCTCTGTTCACACTTGCACCCCCCCCCCACAGCACCACAAGATCCGGATTTTTAACAAAGGTTTATTTTAACTCAGTATCTATATAGGGAGTTCACTATTCAGGAACTAATGTAATGCGAGACAATTTTTCTATCTGTCTACACTTATAAAATTTGGCGCCAAAGTTAGACAAAAAATTTGACTTCCACATAGTAACCCACTGAAGATGAAACTCATGACCAAGGCGCACCCTGTATTGCTTATTTTGTGTTAATATTAGAAATGTGATTATGCTTTGATTAATATAAAATATTATCAATGTGTATTTAAAAATAAATATTATTAATTCAAAATGTTCTTCTTTGTAAGGCCGATTTTGATAGCAATAACCGCTTGATAACATTATCTGTGATTTGTCGTCATCAGTTTTATCGCATATCCAAGAATTCAATTTCTTCTTTGCAGATCGTTTCCTTTATGATGATGCTGATATTGATGACTAAATTCATCAGCAACATTCAAATTCAGGACTAAAAACTGACAGTTTCGCCCAAACCTGCTCCCTATAGCCGTTTGCTTTTACAAGACGTGGTTGGAGGTAAAAGAAAATTAGAGTAGAAGAAAGTGCTGATGGCGTGAATTTGTTAATGATGGACTTCAACTTGCAAGGAAGTGACCCACACACTTGATTTCATGACGTTCCTCTGTGGTTTATGTATTTAAAAAAAAATCGTTATCACCCCATGCAAGGCAGGAAAAGCACTACGACACAAGTAGTTACAGGGTGTGGAGGAATTAGAAACATAAACAAGTATAATATAAGTAATGAGCGGAAACATAAAACAACAATCACGAGGACTCTAGATAGCGATTGACACTGCATTTAAATTTTTGCAGATTAAAGTTGGCTGGAAAGAATGGAGCTGGAAAGGAGTTCCACAAGCGAGAAGTGCGAGAAACAGCTAGCATAGAATTTACGATCTAGTCAGTTCAATTGTGAATTGATGAGATCTCGATGTCATTCTGTATGACTCATTTGGAATGATACATGCTGAATCCATTTATGAAACTGCAACGGACTGCCGCTGAGTCTGTTATAATTTCGAATGGCGCCTTCTGTAGCATGTCCGTCATGTGTAGATCTCTTCATCCGCTAGTTCAACCTTTGAGATCTGTTGTAATCGTCATCCTCTACCGTTGGGATATTTGGGGTTGATCGCGTTTAGTCTGAGTTCTCGTCTTCGTCTTTGCCGTCAAGTGTGGTGTTTAGAACTAATGATTTAGTTATGTTTAACCAGGTGTTTTGAACTCCCAATGACATCGTTCTCAGAATCATTGAACCACGAAAACCCCTTCAACATGACAAGAATCAATTATCACAAGTATGCACATAGAATCCAGCACGCATAAACACAAATATATATTTTACACTGGATGTCGAAGTAAACAGTCATAAAATGTACCACATTCTTCTTCTTCTTCTTCTTCTTCTTCTTCTTCTTCTTCTTCTTCTTCTTCTTCTTCTTCTTCTTATTATTATTATTATTATTATTATTTTAGAAACCAAAGAGTAAATAAGAAAATAAGAAAAGTATAATATTGTCATCAAATATATCCAAGAATTTAATTTTTTCTTTGTTGATGGCGTTGTTGACTAAATTCGCCGCCAAGAGTTGGTTGTAGGTTAAGGAAAATCAGAGAAGAAGAAAATGACGATGGCGTGAATTTGTTTAAGGTGGAATTCAATTTGCCAGGAAGTGACCGACACACATGATTTCATGACCTTCTTCTGTGGTACATATAGAATGAGGCAAGCAGAATCCAGTTATGAAACTGCCACGGACTACATTCTGTAGCACGTCCCTCATGCATAGATCTTTTCATCTGCTGGTTCAACTGTTGAGATCTGTTGTAATCGTCATCCGGTTGTTCCACCGTTGGGGTTTTGGAGTTGGTTGCGCTTAGTCTGGGTCCTCGTCTTCAAACTTTCCTCCAAGTGTAGCTCTGCCAGGTGTTTAGAACTTGGACCATGCAACCCTCACTCCACCACGCACATAGGAACATAGAAGCCAGACAATAGATAAGAAAATAATAAAAGTATAAAATTATCATCAAATCTATGAGAACATTTTTTATTAATGGTGTTGTTAAAAATATTTGAAAGATAAATAATAAAACAAGTTGACTATTCTTATCTGAATCAATAGCAACAATTTTTTTTTACTCTTGATTCTGTGATTACAGTACATATATATATATGTGTGTGTGTGTCTGTCTGTCTGTCTGTAAAATTACAGATATAACTAAAAAATATGTGTGAAATAAAGATAAGTTTTCCTTTTGTCTTTATTCATGTGTGTGTGTGTACAATTTCAGATGTATTTTAGATATATATCTGTAAAATGACAATATAAGTAAAAACAAGAGAACTTATTTTAATCAACGTATTTCGTCCTCTGACAAAAGTAAATGTAAGGATTTTATTTTGGCTCAAGTATTAATAAAAGCGACATAAATTGTCAGTGACTTCATTTAATGTCTTATAAACGAAAGTGAGAAAATAGTGTAGTTGCATTTTTAACGCAATTAATATTTAAATTATTTTAGCTTGGGATTAATTTACATATTATATATTTTAAATAAAAAGAGGTTATGAATTTAAGCGTTTTCTTTTATTTTTTTCTCAACATGTTTTAAAGTCATGTATAATTGTCTTGGCAAAGCGGTAATTCTTTCGGGACTGGAGATATTTGAAAAATTTCGGGACGCTGATTTATATTTTGATAAGATTCGATAGTGGAAATCTTGAAAATTTTCCTTCTAATTAAGTTACTTTCTCTTTTAATATGTGTGGCATTCTTTCGATCAAAGTTGTGGTTGAATTTATTTTCATGTTTATAATTCATTTGGTAAATTGTTTTGTATAAGGTCCCTTTTGTGTTCATAGATACGTTTTTATTTAAATTTCTGCATGTTTCCCTAATGTATTGTGTGTTATTGTTAACGGATACAAACTTTTATGAACTGAACTGCACCACATATTTGATTTAAAAGAATTGATCCGACGTGCAAATTTTCGGGATAACAACTGAGACATTACTCTATTTATTGAACAATTTAGTTCATGCCACATTGACTGATAAACTCCTACAACAAAAAAATTCTCAAATTGCCATATTAGAAAAAAACGCACTCACTTAAATTTTAAAAAAATTCAACCTTAGCGTTGCGGCTGCGCGCCCCAAAAGTTTGTATCCGTTAAGAATAATACATTTAAAAAAACAGAACATATTTCGATTAGCATTTAATTTTTTCGTCTCTGATGCTACCTGGATTTTACTAAAAACAAAATAATTTCCATGCCTGAGGATGACTGAATGTACAGTTGAAAGTACTTTCAGATTAAAAAAAGACCTTATACAGCTTGTAGTTATTAAAAACAAGGATCATAACATTCATCGAGTGATTCGTAGGTTAATGAAACTGTTTGTGAAAGGATTTCATCATTAACTTTACTAATCTACTTTTTGTATGAATGATTCATTGTAATATAAATTGAACTGCACCACATATTTGATATATATATATATACACACATACACTGTCATTTGCAGACAGTATCACAGCTCCTCAGACATCCGAATGCCACAAGGTAGGACCGAAACCCGACCGAGTTGGTGTCAGTCAATGCTTCTACAACTAAGCTATCATCACTTGACACGATGAACAGCTAATTCTAGCCTATTGTTTTTACGAATGTGAACAAACGCCAATTTGTCATAGTGCTCCAGTACTCACGTGTGCACTGTGTGCACGTGTGTGTGTGTATGCGTGTGTGTTTAAAATAGGACACAGAATCCCAACAAAGTTTTAGAGAAATATGACAAATGGAAAAAACATTTAATTGAAATTGGATTTCATTATACGTTTCGCCTTTCTAGGCTTCATCAGATCCAAAAATAAAAGAAAGAAATGTGTGTGTGTGTGTGTGTGCGTGTGTATTTGTGTCTATGCTTCAATAATGAATCATTAGTACATTTTTCCTCTAAGCTGACGTTTTTCGTGATGAAATAAAGAATAATAATGAGTAACTTTTAAAAAATCCGTTAATATTTTGGCAATCCAGAGGCCAGTGTATTGCTTAAGCTTATCAATTTCTTTGACCTTGATATTATGGTCATCAGGAACAAGCACATCTATTTTCTTGTTTTTACATCAACGCTGATGATGTCTTGTTTGGTAGCCTCAAGGACGTGCTTTGTTAGGATTCTGAAATCTCACAAGATTATTATTATTATTATTATTACTACTACTAGCAGCCATACCCAGCTGATCGATCAGAAAAAGCGTTCAATTAGAATGGAGGAAAAATGTTTAGATGTAACAGAGTCTATCTTCTTCAATTACTTTAAAGTACTTTCATTTAAAACATTTTGAATTATATCAGTTACTGATATAACAGAAATAGTCTGTATTTATTCAAAGTTAGCTGAAGACATGAAGGGGTAAAACAGGCAACATGAAGACCCACTTCAAACTACAATTATTTTGGAGTTTTTGAAATTCAATTTGTCAGTGTGTTACCAGTGATGTAAAAAAGGATAGATTTATAAATTAATTGTTAAGTTCGATGAAAATTGGTTGAAAGATCAACGAAAAATAAGAAAGAAACCAGTAAAAATCGCCATTTAAGCGGGTTTTCACTATATGGATGGACTCAATTATCAAGTTAAATGACTGTTAAAAAATCAACTTATTGTTGGCTACAATTGAATGAAGTTTTTATTAGATTGCTTGAAAATTGAGGGAAATTTTATTATAAAATTTGTTTTGAAATCTATTTTTTGTTTTTTATGGTTTTTCGCTAAACGCAGTGGTATAGAAATAAAAATCAGATATCATTGGGCTCGTCATGATATAAGTAACCGACATGCCGAGTTTGAACGAAATCGAAGGAAAAAAGTTGACGTCATCGATTTTTGATCGGCTTTATCGATTATTGATTTTTTTAAATTATCGATGTTTTACGCTAAGAGCCTATCTCTTACATTGTACATTGAATGTTCCAAGTTTGGTCAAAATCGGTTGGATGGATTTCGAGTGAAAAGGTATCACACAGACAGACATCCTCTGTTTTATATGGAGAGATTATTATTATTATTATTATTATTATTATTATTATTATTATTATTATTATTATAAGTCGAATTCTTCATGAGATATTTGATCTAAGGCTAGCGTTAGGATAGATTTTCTCGTTCTGAAAAGTATTATGTTCTAGCTTCCCCCTCAGGGAGTGACTTGTATGGTACGTTTGTATACGTTTTTTCGAATCTGATAAATTAAGATACCATGAAAATCAGCGTCAGAGATACGAGCAACTAAGGCACATATACACGGCAACTTAAGAAGAAACGTGGTACATTTAGGTAGTAATCCTTCATTTATGCATGCTTTATTAAATAGAATGAAAAAGGAAATATGTTAGGTCTTTCCCTTTCATCAATATAGCATGTGAAACCACGTTAATTCAAATCCCGGACCGTTATAAATATATAAACGATAGACTTTGAAATTTTACTGACTTTTCTTGAAAATTACCAACTATTCAGACCATGTTCATTTTGCTTCTTATATTCACAACATTTCGATTTGTAATGATTTTATAATTTTTGTCGGGATTTTGAAGGTGAAGAATTATCATTATGTGCTTTGCTGTTCTACCCAACGTGATTGTTTGTTATAACCACATTTCGGCTCATACTGATTTAATAATCTTTATTGGTGTTTTTGAGATGAGGAATTATCATTATTATATGCTTTGCTATTCAGAACAGCATGTACACTTTGGTTCTTATACTCGGTTTCAACCATAAATAGCAAAACATAATGAAGATAGCAACAACTGATTAACTTCTATTTTAAAAACATTTGAAATTTGAATACATTTTGATGTTGTAAGTTTTATTTCACTTCGAAAAATACACAGCATGGATTTTAAAAATAAAAAAGTATTTGGAAAACTCAATATTTCTTATATTAAAGGTAATTCAAAAGAAGGCTTGAAAGTCATCCAAGATAGAAGATTAGTGAATGAGGTAACTTCTTGGTTGTAAAACTCTTTTCCGGCTTCTTGCTCTCCAGTCAACTTTGATTTTCAAATACAGTGTAACCCGGATATAAGAGACCCGGATATAAGATAGATTTTATCTGGCCCAAAATTAGAGCCTGTGCTAATGCATATAAATTAGAACAAACCCGGATATAAGAGAAACCCGACATGCAAAAAACAATATTGCATTTTTAAATTATTTTATTTAATTTTTTTAATTAAATAAGTATTTGTTATTTTAATCATATAATTGTTTTTAAAATAGTGGGAGTATTTTGTATAATAATGGGAGTATTTTTGTAATAAAACTTTTAATTGCCCCCAACACACAAAAAAATGATGAAAATTTATTGCACTAATCTACGCACCCTAGTAAAATCAATTATATTTTGTGCCGCCCTTACCTATTTGCAGCTCTCCCCAAAATTTGGTTTCGATTGATCAATGTATAGCTATTTTAAAGGGAGAGTCCGATGGACGGACGGATTGACAGATATTTCTGTAGCCTTGTTATTATTTGCTCCAGTCTAATACTCTTTCGCCATGTTTATTTTTTTTCTTCGTTCGATTTGAAAAGAAATGTGTAACGTATCCAACAAGAGGCTGGAATACTTAATCCGGGGACTGCTTTTGACGGACGTAAATATCGGTCATTCAGGCAGTAGGGCCTTCGATAAATACCAGGTTTCCATTACTCACCTGGTAATTAACGACAAAACATTAGAGAATGGCTGCGTGAAATTACCAACTCTTCTTTGGACAAAAACCGTTACTCACCCCATATAAGGTCGAGGTTTTTTTGATTAATCCGCCGAGAAAGCCATGTCTAAGCACTTTTGGCAGAGACTGACAAGTCTGGAATAAAAATAATGATTGGAGTTGTAAGTGCAAATAAGCTATTGTTTTTGTTTGTATTCTTTTGGAGAAGGAAGGACTAACCATCAAGAAGACAAAATTTATAAGAAGAAGAAATGAAGATGCAGACTAAGAATTGGAAATGGCGAAATAAAGCAACTACAGAAATTGAACTGTCTGGGAAGTTTGTTTTTTTAACGGGTGGCCGAAAATGGGGAACAGAAATTCAAAGACACATTGGAGTTGGGAAATATGCCTTCCAAAAACTTAGCAACGTATTAAGAAGCAGGAGAATTTCGTTAGAAATAAAGTAAAAAATACAGAACGGTTTTCTAATATCAATCCTCCTATATGGTAGTGAATGTTGGAAGATTTCTTGACCATTAAAGTGGAGACTGGAAGCACCAGAGATATGATTTTAAAAAAAAATTGCTGAGAAGGCCATGGACAGAATATTTCAATGAGAAAGTTTTAGGGGACATGAAACCAAACAGGGAGCTTTACTTAGAACGAGAAAGAAATAGCTGTAGTTTTGTAGGCACATAATGAGGAAAGTGGGCTTGGAGATGTTGATACTTCCAGGATATAGTGAAGGCAAGACAGACAGAGTGAAGGTGAGCTCGTGTAAATGGATGGCAGAACAGGAACTAGGAGTGATAGCAAGAAAGACAAGCATTGCTACAAAGAATAGAAAGTTGTGGAGAACTATAATCATTAACATCTTGAATAGACACAGGCTACACGAAAGAAGGATATTCATTTAACGGTATAATTTTCAGCAACCATTTTTTTTTATCAAGTAAGGCTTCTTTAACCTATACAGCGAGACGCTCACGGAAGTCGAATACGGATATGGATTTATTATTGACTTAACAACGGAAGATAAGATGACACTATGTCGATAGTAGAAGCTAAAGGAAGGAATTAAGAGAATTCTTAGACAAGTTAGTAATGGAAAACCAGAAAAACGTACTAACTTACCTGCAAGAAGAAAGAATGCATGTTGGTCAGAAAAAAAGGGATAATATGAGGTGGGATCTCCGTACTGGAAACGTCAAAATCAAGCAGGTAAATATACTTAAGTATCGGGTTGTGTCGTAACAGAGAACGGAAAATGTAAGAGAAATGCAAAAAGGCAAAGTAATAGCGAAATATGCCTTGCCGAAACTAAGCAAAGTATTAAAAATGGGCAAATATCGTTAGAAACAAAGATAAACTTTTGAATTGCTATAATATATATATATATATATATATATATATATATATATATATATATATATATTTATATATATTTAAGCGTTTCACCCCAAGCAAGGCGAGAAGCCATTAGGATGCAAGGTGTTACAGAGAATTTGGAGCAGGATCAGATAGGAAAGATAGAGGAAAGGATGAAGAGAAGGGTAGTGGATAGATCAAGGCAACAGGGGATGTCGATTGACATTACATTTGAATAGCTGGAGATTATAGCTTTCAGGGAAGCTGGAATAGGGAAGGGAGTTCCACAGGTGAGAGGTGCGAGACATGAAGCTATTGGAGTAGAAGAGACGGCTACATTTAGGGGTTTCGACAGTGAAAGGGTGAGAGCGGGATGCCAGCCTCGTAGGGCGCTTGAACTCATGAAGCTCCTCGGAGTAATTGCCATGAAAGTGTTTGTAAAACAGACAGAGAGAGGCGACGGCGCGTCTGTGAGAAAGTGACTGTAGACGAGGGACCAGGGCTAATTATATTGCATATCCGCCTCTGGAGCCTATCAAGAATCCCGAGGCAAACAGAAGGGGCTCCAGACCATATATGGCAGCAATACTCCATGCAAGGGCGAACTGTTGATTTGTAGATCTGGAGGATCGATTTCGGGGAGAAAAATTTCCTGGCGCGGCGCAGGGAGCCAACTTTCCTTGCGGTGGGCGAAGCAATTGACTCAATGTATTTGTTCCATCTCCGGTGAGCAGTCAACGTGAGACCGAGCAGCCGCAGAGAGTTGCTCTCGAGAAGTTGAGCGTCAGACATTCTAATGGAGGGCAGGGGAGGATCTCTGTGGTGATTAATAGAGAGCAGTTTTGTTTTTGAAGCATTAAAGTTGACCAGCCAATTCCTGCCTCAGTTCACAATCGATTGGGGGTCCTTTTCGAGACGCACGGCCAGGTTAGTTTTGTCAGTGACACTAGATTTGTTTTTGAGGCAGGAATAAATTGTAGTGTCATCCACGTAGATGCCAACTTGGGAATTTATGGCATCAGGAAGGTCATTTATGTAGATAAGGAATAGAGTGGGGCCTTGAGGAACACCTGCGTTCGTGGGATAGGAACTGGAGGAGAATCCATTGAGAACGACCTTCAATTCCCGGTTTGACAGGAATTATTGTAATAGGTCAAACAATCGACCCGTAATGCCATAACCCTGGAGCTTGCGAAAAAGGCCGGCATGCCAAACCCTATCAAACGCTTTGGAGATGTCTAGGGCCACGGCACGAGCTTCCCCCTTATTTTGAAGAGCTTGGTAGACAGTTTCAGTGATGGCCTTAAGCACATCAGCTGTAGATCGGGCAAAGCGGAAGCCATATTGCTTGTCTGAGAGCAGATCATGGGATGTAAGGTGGTTAACCACTTCAGTATTGATTAGGGCTTCGAAGACTTTGTCGAAGATGGGTAGGAGACTGATAGGACGATAGTTAGAAGGGTCAGAGGGGTCGCCAGAGTTCTTGAAGACAGGAACAATCGAAGAGGACTTCCAGTAGTATATATATATATATATATATATATATATATATATATATATATATATATATATATATAAAACAGTGAGTGGTGGACAATCTCCTCACAGTTGAAGAAGAGACTTAGAGACTTGAATTGATACATTAGGGGATAGTGTCACAGCTTTATCAAAAATTTAAAAGTGGGAAGGTGAATTTAGGAGAAGAAGAGAGAGTCTTGAAGATGAGCCAATTTCTGGACGTTCTGCAACTGCCACCACCGAGGAAAACGTTGATCGTATTCAACACATGGTGATGAATGACAGGCAGTTGACTATAAATCAAATAGCCAAAGCTATTAGCATATCCCATGAGAGTGTTGAGAATATTCTGTACAATGAACTTGGCGTGACCAAGGTTTCTGTCATATCATCTGACACCTGATCAAAAGCCTACCAGTCTGAACACATCAGGGGAAAATCTGACATTGTTTGAGTCAGATCAAGCGGGTTTTCTTGAACGTTTCCTAACTCAGGACAAGTGTTAGATCCATCACTTTGATCCAGAGACATTCCATGCAGTGGAAACACCCACTCTTACCTGCTCCAAAGACGACCAAGATCGTTTCATCTGCAGGGATAGTGATAGCCTCAGTTCTTTGGGGATGCAAAACGCATTGTGTTTAATGACTTAAAGTGGCCACACCATCAATGAAGAATACTATGCGAATATCCTGCGAAAGGATATCAAGACCAAATGCCAAGGAAAAATGATTAAAGGTTTCGCGTTTCATTAGTCCTTGGTTTCAATGGATGTTGTCCGTTACTGTGGCTTTGAACTGGTTGATCACACCGCCGCCACCATATCTTCTGATTTGGTCCCATCTATCATCTGTTCCCCAACATGAAAAAAGCACTTGGCTGGGAGCCGGTATCGCAATGATAAAGATGTCATGTTTGCTGTTGATGACTGTTATGGGATCCACCATTTTCTGATACAAATGGACTCGTCCTGCTGCCATAAAATAGCCACAGTCAGTCAGAGAGTCGGATAGTAGAGGAACAGTGTGGATAAACAGAGTGGAAAGTACATAGACACTGTGATTGAGTTGACGTTAGAAGTCAGTTACAAGGACGCCCGACTCTATGGAAGTTTACTTCGAGACTGTATATAGCGATCTTTGATTAATACTAACCGGCGTTCCTGGATTTTACTAACAGCATTACCTTTTGTATTTTGTGTAAATACATTTAATTTCTTAGCTTAAATACTTGCGTTTGTCATTTATTGGAGACCGATTTTTCACGCGGAATCCACAACAATGATTTTTTTTTACCACCAGTGTAATCCAAGTTTTGCAACACCGATGGAAGAAGTAGATCTACCGCAAGGAGGACTGTGTTGAAAAACATAATTTACAATCGGTTGTGGTCTGGGGCAGGTATTGGCTGGTTAACTTTAATGCCACAAAAAAACAAAACTGCTCTCTATTCACCACAGAGAACCATCTCTGCCTCCCATTAGAATGTCTGACGCTCAACCCCATGAGAGCACCTCTTTGCAACTGCTCGGTCTCACATTGTCCGCTGACCTGAGATGGAACGCAAACATTGAGTCAATAGCTTCGTCCACCGCTTGGAACGTTGGCTCCTTGTGCAGCGCCAGGAAGTTTTTCTCGCCGGAGTCGATCCTTCAAATCTACAAATCATCCATTCGCCCTTGCATGGAGTATTGCTGCCATATATGGTCTGGGGCCCCTTCTGTTTGTCTCAAGGTCCTTGATAAAATCCAGAGACGGATATGCAATGTAATTGGCCCAGATCTGGCATCTCGTCTGCAGCCGCTCTCTCACAGACATGCCGTTGCCTCTCTCTGTCATTTTTGCAAATACTTTCACGGTAACTGCTCTGGTGAGCTGCTTTCGCTGGTTCCCAGACTTCATCAATTTAAGCGCTCAACTAGGCTGGCATCTCGCTCTCACCCTTTCACTGTCGAAACTGTTAAATGTAACCGTTTCTTCTACTCCAATAGCTTCATGTCTCGCACTTCTCGCTTGTGGAACTCTCTCCCCATTTCTTGTTCTCCTGATAACTATAATCTCCAACTATTTAAATGTAACGTCAATCGACTTCTCCAGATGCCCTGATCTATCCCCTAACCGTCTCTTCATCCTTTCCTCTTTCATTCCTCTTTGTTCTCGCTCCAACTCTGTAACTCCTTGCGTGCTAGTGGCTTCCCGCCTTGCTTGGGGTTGAATGCATAAAAAAAATGGTTACATTGTATGAGAATATCTTGGTCAGCCTATGATCCTCGTAAGAAGACGAAATGAATGGTGGTCAGTAAGAGAAACAGATGTGAACTACAAATTGGAGGTGTCAGACGCAGGAAGATATAGAAATTTAACAGACGATGGAAAATATGACCTAGAAAGCTGAAGGAATGTTTAATGTCTTTACCGCTGGAATAGCGAAAGACGCCTTCCACAAACTAAATAAAGTATTAAGAGATAGGGTAAGAAAAGTGGGTTGCGCTACTAAATCATATCTATCCTCCTGTATAGAAGTGAACGCTGGGTAATTTCATTAGATACGAAGTATAGAAATAAAGCGACAGAGATATGCTTCTACAGACAGAGCTTTAGGATACTGAACATGTGAGCAGTGAAGAATATTTAATGAAAATAAGAACTAAAATTATCCTTAAACTTAAAATCAAAAAGAGGCAGATGAAATACTATGGTCACATTTTGAGGAAAGTGGTTTAGAGAATTCGATACTCAAAGGACGTACTCAAAACAGGAGGCACAAAGAAAAACCTAACGAGTTTGAATATGTGACAGAGCAGGGATAAAGACGGATGCTAAAAACATTAAACGTTCTTCGAGCTAAAAGGGACAGGAGGTTGCGTAGGGCCATAATCTGCCACGACAGGGAAGGTGCGTACTATCCGAACAGTGTTTTGTGACCCTCGCTATCTTATCAATATTTGCTTTTTTCTTACCTACATTTATATACGTTACAAATTAAACTAAGCCCAACTTATTATTAGAGGATGAAACATTTTCACGGATTTTGAATTCTGAGATTGTTTTTTTGGTCCAAATCCGTGAATGTATTTTGTTCAGGTTCAGTCTCGAAAAGACACTATATAAAATTCGATATTTTTGATCCATAATGTTGAATGAGTTATTCAGCTTCTTAACAAAATCTCAAGTTGATGTTAAAAATTGGCACAAAATATTGTTGCTTCATTTAAAATGGAATGATCTATGATGTCATGTCTCTAATTTGTATTAAGATGCATTATCATTTTCAATTTTTCTATTAGTTGGTATTCTATGGGTTGGTGCATAATTATCAGGCGTTTTTGAAACAATATTTATTATGAAAAAAGAAACATAACAATTCAACAATAACATTTTTAAATGATTATTCCTGAGCGTATGATTATCGAGAGGCATTTTTATAACCTGAAAAAAAAAATATTTTCATTAAAGAAGTAAACAAAATAGCATTTTTTATTAACAAATATCTCGCCTACAAAAACGCCTGATAATTATGCACCAACCTGATATTTGAATTGTTCACCTATATTGCATATGATCCATTATTGTACATAATTAGGTTAGAATAAAATTTGTATTTTCTATGAAAACAGAGATTTAGTAGAGTGGAGGGACACGTATCATAGATTCTAGGGTATCATGATACCGGTCCTGCCTGAAGGGTTATAAAAAGAAGCTCTTCGTTGTGTGGTATGGATTTTTTTTCGTAAAGTTTATCTTCAGGATAAACCAAAAGATCATGGATGGCGGTAGGTTTTTGTCGTGTTGAACCTGAAGTAACAAAGTATTCCATTAAGAAATCTAATGAAAGTCATAACGTAATCATTATCGAACTCGGCGAGTCGAGTTCGAAATACAGCCTCGTCTGTCGCATACACTTTCGCAATTATTCATTTGGTAAAAGCATGAATTCCCCACTTCAGCTACGGGTTAAAAAAGTAGAATAGACTGGACTTTCCACCTTTTTTTTTTTAAACCAAGATCACCACATCCAAAGCAGTAAAGTCAGTAAGGCACAAGGGGTTACAATGCGTGGAACAATTAAGAACAGAAACATTAATATTGTATGGGAAAAGAAAAGATTAATGTATTTAAATCTTTGCAGCTTAAAGTTGACTGGAAAGCATAAATCCGGAAGGGAGTTCCACAAGCGAGAAGTGCGAGAAAAGAAATTGTTAGCATAGAATTTACGGCTACATCTAGTCAACACAACTTTAATTCGATGAAATCTTGACGTTAGTTTAGTACTGCACTTAAATTTCAAAAGTCTAGGTACCATAAGCGAAGAGCGATATTTATTTCCGCTTATTTACAGAAAATGTGGCACAAGGCCAAAATGGGGAATGGGGACAAAAGGACGGTCTTCTTCTGTCTCAATGTTAAACTTAGCTAGCCACAAACACTGACTCAAACATACTACAATATTTCTAACATCAAAACAACACATTCTTACTTACCTTTACTTCTACATTTACCATAATACCTCATTGTCTCTATGAAAGTCCGAACTAGTCCCCATATGTACAATTCATTGTCTCTGTGGGAGGGGGGGAATAAAAGAACAATTCAAAAAAACTAACCCCAATAAGTATTTACAATATGAAACTATTTACAAGAAACCAAACAAAATAATGTTAGTAATACCATAGCCAAGAGCTCAACCGAACAATTACCATGTAAGTATTTACAGAAAAGACACAGAGAGGCAACCTTACGGCGGTGAAAAATGATTGAAGCCGAGCCACCAGATTAGGACCAATAATATTGCCGATTCTTTTTTTTTTGATCTTATCAAAGAGATCAAGATAATTAGCAGGGAGACAGGACTATATTTTGCAGGAACATTCTAAGCATGGATGAATGGTAGACTTATAGATATGTAGGATAGATTCTGGAAAGAAAACTTGTCTGAACCGACTTTCTTAGCTACTGATCTCGTAATTCAATACAGTCTTTTCACTTCATGTCACCTGCGAACGTTAACCCGAGAAGGCGCAACTAGACACTTTCCTGGAGGAAAATCAGGACTGCCATGAATTGAAAATCTTATAGAAAGCTATGGGGAAATCACTATCTTCCTCAAGAAGTTATGGCAATTCAGACATAATGAAAAAGTCCGGAGGCCCATGACCGCTTATGTCCTGAAAGACTGTGACATTTCAAAGTTAAAGGAACGCAGTATTTTTAGTTTAGACATTATTGGATGGAAATAAAAATGCTTGCATACCATTCTTGTTTATATAACTACCATTCATAGAAACTTCGCCGTGCAGCCACATCGTTTACCTTGCTTATGGAATTCCACCCCCCCCCCCAAAAAAAAAAAAATTAGACGTCCCTTGACAAATACTGTTCAATCGCATATAGGGGTTTAATAGAATTCATATCATTATCAAAAACTAGAAAAGTAACCGATATAATTTTTTCTCTGTCTTATATATATATATGTGTGTGTGCGTGTGTACATCTCTTTAAATATTATTTTTATAGGAAGGCTCATTTTCTCTTTAATAGGATTACTCGAATATTCAGACCAATAGACGAATATAAAAATACTGTTTATGAAATAAAAAGGGCGTCCACTCAAATATGGGTATCCACTGGAAATAACTTTTAAAGTGATAAAAATATGTCGGATTAATAAACAAAATCCAGTAATTCTTTATATATATATATATATATATATATATATATATATATATATATATATATATATATATATATATATATATATATATCTTCCTAAAACAATTAAGGGATTTATTTTTAATCGGATATTTCTATTACCGTAAACATTATTATAGTGGATACTCGTATTTGAAACAGACACCCCATTTTCATTTTTACTTTAAACAGTATGTACTACCTCTATTATTCTGCGTATTCGAGAAATCTTGATAAAGAAAATATGGCTGTCTATATTTCTGAGATGAGGTATTGTAACTATTTACACTCTTCGGGCTGTTGTCCTCATCTTTATTGCCATAGTCACGAACCATGGCCCAGTGAATAAAAGTGTTGGTTAAAGTAATCCAGTGACTTGACATAAAGAGTTGCGAGTTCAATACCTGGCCACAGCAGAAGTGAACAAAACCATGGAGAATTGAGATAATAATGGGAAATCATTGAAACTGAGATATCCAGAAAAGGCATGGCACGTAGAACTAGAACACTCTACCTCGGTGGACGAAAAAAAAGGTTTAGATTTGAAATTCCAACATATATTCTCTGAAGAAGGCCGGAGTGTACAGCGGCCGAAACGCTGTGAATACGATAATAAAGTTGAAGACAACAGTCCAGACAATCTAAATAGAGTAAAAAGAAAATTTGTTCTCACACAGAAATCGAACCTGCGTCCAAGTTTATAGGAGAAACTAGCGTTTGATTTGGCATACATCATAACAGAATGGTAAAGCTAATCATAATAATAAAACACTACTTGTTAGCCGGTGACTGTCAATAATATGTGCCAGATGCATCAATTTTGCAGAATAAAATGAACTATATATAATTCAATAATGATAAGAAAATATATTTTTTTACGTGAATAAACGAGTATTTTTACCTCCATCTAGTTTACCGTCTAACGAGTTTCACCGTAAGAAGAAAAAAATGTCGGTCACTCGTCCTCGGACGTCGGCAATGATCGCAACGCGAAGCAAGAAATGCAAACCAAATATTTTGAAGATGAAGACTTTTTGTTCTCGTACTTTTAGGGAAGTTTGACAAAAGCAAAACTTTCGTGCCTTGAGCATCGGAATTGAACTACAGTACAGGCACACACGCGCTCGCATAGAAATATATATATATATATATATATATATATATATATATATATATATATATATATATATATATATATATATATATATATATATATATATATATATATATATATATATATATATATATATATATATATATATATATATATATATATATATATATATATATATATATATATATATATATATATAGTCAAAGTAGGGGCACCTCGAGGCGGTGTGATGGTTAGCATTCTTGTCTCGCTAGAACAATTACAACAGAGTAGTGAGTTCGATCCTCACTAGGTGCCCCCTAATCTTTACCACTATATCTTATACAAGGTATCTCTAAAGCCTGGACACAAGAAATCTCATTAACTGTATTTAAATTACCTCCACAGATTAAACATGATTTTGTTGAAAGGAGAAAGAATTGACTTGTTTTTCTGAGCTATGTTAAAAAAGAAAGTTTACTCAATGAAAATCACAGATGCAACAAATTTGATTGAATGCATAAAGAGTAAATGTGCTAAAATTGATGGCAATGTGAAATTATTGCATCGAGTTCATGTGAATCTTGCAAAGCGCATCAACCCATGCATCACAAATGATGGAAATCATATTGAAGATGTTATTCCAATTCAATAAAATATTGTTGAAAATTTCATTTCTTAAAAATATGTATTTTTGCCTATGTGTACAGATTTTAGGGACATCCAGTACTTTGCAGATGTGTTCACGCAATTCTTCAAGGTGAACTGCATTAGGTGAATTTTGGACAGGGAAGTTGCTAATTAGTTTCGTACTGAAGCAGCATCTATGCCGATGATACGACGATATACGGGCGCACGTATGAAATTCTCGATGGTCAGAGATTAGCGATCTTGCGCAAGCTATCTAATGGGGTAAAAACTGGCTGATTACAATTCAATGCCTCGAAGACCTAGCTGGTTTCATTCCATCACCGCCGATTTCACCCAGAACTGCCACCAATTGGGATGAACGGGGTCCTCAAAGAAAAGCACCGTATCTTGAAAGACTGTTGGGCCTCAAACTCACACCCGACCTTGAGAGGAACATACAATCCATCGCTAAGGATGCAGTCGCTAAGGATCCATCGCTAAGGATATTCGGTTCCCTGTACTACTCCTGTAAGGAACTGACTGCTCCTGCTATCCTTTAAGGCCAAATCAGGCTAAAAATTGAGTACTGCCCAGCCTTGATAGAGTCCAAAAGCGTCTCCGATCCCATATGGGTGATGAATTATTGTCTACCCTTCAATTTATCTCCAACAGGCGGGATGTGGCAACCCTCTTGCTGCTCTAATGCTACTTCCATGGAAAGTGCTCAGACGAAGTACATTCACGGCAAAAACACATCATTTACATAGTAGCAAACCAACCATATTCTCTCTATACTCCATAGGTGAGAAGTAAGTTCCACTCGAGCAGATTCTTCACGCGAACCACTGCCCGACTCCTGACAGGATGTTTTCCCCCGATCACTACAATCTTAACCTGTTCAAGGATAGGGTTAACCGTTACCTTCTATTCCCGTACACAGAAATGGCCTCCTAAAGTAACTCTCTATATATACTGGGTACGTAACCATGATAATCGTTTCACAGAATTCTAAAGAAAGGTCTGTTCCTATGCTATCTTCTCTCGGTGATCTTCATCTTTTGCACACCTTGAAGCGTAATCATTATTTCTTGTTCTTATCTCAGGAATATCACAAGTATTTTCAGAATTTTATATTATCTGTGCTCTTAATTTTCGTATAGGTTTGCTGGTAATACTTAGTAATTCTTAACATCTTATCCCTACGTTTTTTAGTACCTTCTCCATTTCTGTCTTTCAATGTAGCTCTTTTTGTTTACTTTTTGGCCTGCCTTCTCAAGCTTTTTCGGATAGTTGCTTCTACTTTTTCTATGTTCATTTTTTTTTTCATTTCTCAAACTGTGCTATGTCCCTTCAGGATGTGAATGATCAGAGCTCTCCACAATTTCCTATCCTTTTTATCTCTATCCATGTTTATTAGTTAGATTACTCACTGTTTCACCCTATTCTTCTTGCTCTCGGTATGTCCTGTGAGTGTCAAATTTTCCTTGCCTTTTTCCTCTTTGTGTGTCTTTATTCTACGATTTCGTTTTTGTTCCTATTTTTCGTTGCTCACAGATTTCATTCATGGAATTCTCAGCATTCTTCTGTAGAACCACATTTCTTTTACTTCAAGTATCCTCTTTATTAGGAAATTGTTCTGCATTCACTGTCATATGGGAGGATTGATATTACATGACAGTTCAGCATTCGTTTCTTTGTTTCTAGTGAAATACCTGTTTTTTAATTCTTTGCTTAGCTTTTGGAAGGTATCTTTTCTTCTTCAATGCGCCTTCGAGTTACTGCGTCACATTTTCCATCGTCTTTAAAAACACTTCCCAAATAGTTAATTATCTGTACTTGCTTGATTCTTGGTTCTCCAATTCGTAACTCGCCTCCTGGGTTGTCTCTCTTGTTAATGACCATAAAGTTAGTTTTTTTCTTCCCGTTTTCCTTTACAACTTTGTCTAGAAGTACCCGCAGTTGTCTACTGTGCCATCTGCTTATCTTAGGTTGTTAAAATCGTGTTCCCCAATAATAAATTCTGGTAGAACATCTAATTCCCTTTGGTTTATCCCCACTGAATCTGCCGTGTTCCATGAAGACGTTGGCGATCATGGCTCTTCATCTCTTTCTATCTCTTGTAGATCTTAGTAAGTTTTGTATTTTTGCCATCCGACCACCCAGTCTATCATCTATTTATACAAGCTGGCCAGGTAGATGGTTCGATGTCTCCTCTACCTTTTTTGACTTCGATATATCCTGTGAGTGTCAAATTATCCAAGCCCTCTTTCCTCATTATATGTACAAGACATTTCAACTGCCCCCTTTCTGATTTTATGTGTTCATTTTGTTTCCACTTTCTTTAAGACTACTTCGTTGTCTATGTGAGTTGAAGAGCACCTGACCAATTCCTTCTACGTATCTGCATTGAAATCCGGTAAAATTCATTTACGCGTAGCGAGTATTTGGGTATTGGGCAAGTAGACCAACGCCTCTCCAGCTTAAACATGAGCCACTGTGCTCCAACTTGGTTACAGACACGTGGCCGTTGATTCTATCGGGGTATGTCGGGGAATATTTGCACTGGCCGCTGACTTTACTAACTGAATACATAGCTATGTAGACATTGGGCTCGATGGCCGTTGAACCGACAAGATGGTTCATCTGCCTATGGACAGGTCTTGCATTTAACTCTGATGGGTCTCTAGTCACCCTCCTCACCTGAAAGGTTGGTGGTGGAACCGGTTTAGTCACTATGCGGCAGGTAGTGATGGGTTACATAGTACCAGACCCACTCGGGGAGTGACCTCCTGTCAGCAGGAAATTATTTTCTGTGTCCTGTTTTTTTTACGACAACGAAAGGCTCTCAAATTTCTGTTCACTGTCACTATTTTTTTTTTATTCGGTTTTGTTCTACGCCTTTCAAATCTTATAGGTCGATAGTCGTAGTAAAAAATGGATAAAGGGAACAGATGTTTTTTTTTTCTTGTCTTCCTACGGACTTTAGCAAGAAAGGACACTAGCGATGAGCAAACCTAAACTTGAGGCTGTAGCGTCAGTTTTATTCTTTTCTCGTCGTTTGACCTTTTCACACTTGCAGGATAGAAGTAGGGACGGTGTGTATACATGATCGCGCACGTGTTTGTGTGCTAATAAACGAGCGTCTATCTTCGGGCGTAGCTAAGACGTCAGTGGATAGAAAGACGAAATCACTGGCCGATGGAAGAAAGAAGAATGTTAACAATGAAGGCGACTCCAATAGGAAGAATGGTGGTGGGGGTGGAGATAAGAAGACTGAAAAGCCTACCCCGTCGCCACCTATCCGCTCACTTGCGAACAAAAGAAATAATAATAATAATAATAACAATAATAATAATAATAATAATAATAATAATAATAATAATAATAATAACAATAGAGAAGAAATTCTCTATCGAAAACAGAGAAGAGGAAAAGTTAATCTATACTATGGAATAAGAAAGAAAGAAAGGAAGGAAGGAAGGAAGGAAAAGCAAAAATGAAAAAGTGTGACAGATGAAAGAAAAAAGAAACAAAAAGAAAAAGCAAATCACGGAACACTAAACAATGAAAAAGACAAAGAAGGAAAAAAGTAAGGGAGAAAGAAAAAGAAAAAAGAAAAGCAAGAAATAAGAAAAAAGAAAGAATATGAGAGATAAAGAAAGAAAGAAAGAAAGAAAGAAAAAAGAAAGAAAGAAAGAAAGAAAGAAAGAAAGAAAGATAGAAAGAAGGAAAGAAAATGAAAGGAAAAATAATTACAGAAAGAAAGAAAAAAGCATGGAGCACTCGAGAAAGAAAGAAAGAAAGAAAGAAAAAGAAGAAAAAAGTATACAATGAGGAAGAAAGTAATAAAGAATGAAAGAAAAAGAAGTGACATGTTTAATGAATGTTAAAATAAGATACGGCGCAAATAGAAGAAGAAGAAGAAGAAGAAGAAGAAGAAGAAAAAGAAGAAGAAGAATAAGAGAATGAAAGCAAATGGAAAAGGGCGAAAAATAATGCGCAAAGAAAAGAAGAAAAAAAGAAAAGGTATTTGTAAAATAATAAAGAAAGTAAGAAAACAAGAAAAACAAATAAAGAAACAAAGACAGAAACAAAGAAAGAAAAACCAAAGATGAAAGAAAATTATGAAAGAAAGAAAAATACAAAATGAAAGAAAAGTATGTAAGAAAAAGAAAAGTATGAAAGTGAAGAAAGAAAAAAACAAGAATGAAATAAAAGTATGACAGAAAGAAAGAAAGAAAGAGAGATAGAAAGAGAGAAAGAAAAGTGAAAGAAAGGTATGAAAGAGATCAAGCAAAGCGAAAGAAATGTATAATAGAAGTAAAGAAAGAAAGAAAGAAAGAGAGAGAGAAATAAAGAAAAATGAAAGAAAAGCATGAAAGAGAAAGAAAGAAAACAAAAATGAAAGAAAAATATCAAAGAAAGGAAAGTATGAAAGTGAAAGAAAGAAAGAGAGAAAACAAAAATGAAAGAAAAGTATGAAAGAAAGAAAAGTATGAAAGAGAAAGAAAGAAAGAAAGAAAGAAAGAAAGAACAGAGAGAAAACAAAAATGAAAGAAAAGTATGATGAAAGAAGGAAAGAAAATTGAGGAAGAAAACAAAAATGAAAGAAAAGTCTATAAGAAAAAAGAAAAATTAAAGAAAAGTATGAACGAAAGAAAGAAAGAAAAACAAAAATGAAATAAAAGTATGCAAGAAAGAAAGAAAGAAAGAAATAAAGAAAGAAGCATGCAATGAAAAAGAAAGAAATAAAAAGAAAAAGAAAGGTTGGCTTTTTAAGGCTCACAGACAGAACCCCGCCCCTCATTGACAGTCAGACAATAATGCATTCTTTCCTAACTTGCCCACCCCCACCAATCATAAATGATGCAGTTAAATGCTTGTTATATTTTGCTCAATGACCAAAACTGTGTAGCGCCAGTCACACTAGAAGTTGCTTTGGATAAAAGTTACTCGAAATGAAAACCTTTCCTGAATTCGAACGCACTTCTTGGTGTCATCAGCTCATAACTGAGACCAACGCGTCTACAGAAGCTTGTCGTTTGTGAAAAGTACCAAAGACAAACATTCTAAGAGAGAGAGAGAGAGAGAGAGAGAGAGAGAGAGAGAGAGAGAGAGAGAGAGAATGTAAAAATTGAAAGAGGGTGGATGAGAGAGAGAGAGAGAGAGAATGTAAAAATTGAAAGAGGGTGGATAAAAAGGAACAGAAAAGATATGATGAGAATGAGGTACAGAGAGAATAAATGATTTTCGTGATACTACGTGTGAGAAAGAAAGAAAGAAAAAAAGAAAGAAAAAAGAAAGAAAGAAAGAAAGAAAGCAGGGGGAAAAAGAGAAAGAAAGACAAAGGGTGTAAGGCAAAAAGTAGATTTTATGTGTGTGTGTATGTGTGTGTGTGTGTGTGAGAGAGAGAGAGAAAGAGAGAGAGAGCGTGGAAGAGAAGTAGAGAAAACGGGTTGCTGTAAGAGAGAGGAGGTCAATAGTCATGAACAAAGCGAGAAGCAAAACTAAGTAGAGAGTGGGTGAAAAGCAAAATTAGGAAAGGGATTGTGATTCTACAACCGTCAACATTTCAATAAAAGGTCGATTGATTACGTTTTCAAAAAGCATTTTTGGGAAAGGGGGTTAAAATAAAATCTTTAGTCGCGTGGAAACAAAGAAAAGAGAATAATAACAGAAAAAAAATGTAGTGAAGAAGAAGAAGAAGAAGAAGAAGAAGAAGAAGAAGAAGAAGAAGAAGAAGAAGAAAAGTGAAGAAGAAGAAGAAGAAATTTGATAAACTGTCCAAATATAAGTATCTGGAAAGAGAAATTACAAGAATTTCACTTTTAATCACAGCTGTTATTCCAGCAGTTATAGGAGAACTCGGAATGATTTACATTACTGATACAGTTGTAATGGAAATCCTAGGAAATCCATCTTTTACTGAAATACATATAATTGTTTTAATACGTACGAGTCACATAGAAAACCCCTTTCGATCCAATATACTCAATAACATTGGACGAAACACCTTCATTTACTCTTGGCCTCATGTGAAAGATTTGGTCAATGATCTTTATTAAAAAGCAGCACCAAAAGAAATAAACAACAACAAAACAACGCCAACAACAAAAATAGCAATAATAATATTGACAACAGCAGCAGCGAATCGATATGTGTGGGTGAAAAGAGTGGGTGAGCAGAGAATGAATGAAAAAGGGAGAACGTTTCAGCTTGGTGTCACGAAATTTTAGATTACAGATGCTTGAAGAATGTTCTTCATACGCTGCCTACTATATATATATATATATATATATATATATATATATATATATATATATATATATATATGTGTGTGTGTGTGTGTGTGTGTGTGTGTGTGTATGTATGTGAAATGTATTGAACAATAAAAATATTTGGAAATTAAAAAATTAAATTTTTGTAGACACACTGGGTTGTATATTAATATTTTTGTTTTATTATTTCAATTAGATTAGTGTCGGCCAACATGACCATCATTAGGGGGAAAATCTTCTTGTTAGTAGCAGGAATAAATTACGTGATTAAGAAAATGAACTTTATCTATAGTTTTCATTTGTTTTTTATTTTTATCCTAAATTGTGGTCACTCCTTGTGTTGGTCAAACAGCCTCTTTTTAGTTGTTATTTAAGATAGAGGCTGGATAGATTCCTACTGCTCTGAATTCCTTTGGTCGTTTTGACAGTTTTATTGGTTTCTGGAAAGGAGATGTGTATGTGGTAAGTGTGTGTTATCATTTAGTTCTTCCGGGAGGGAGTGAGTATGATGTGTGTAAGTGTATATATTAGTATGGGTGTGTATAAGTGTGAGACCTCAACACCTCCGCAAGCATGTCAGTCTTGTGTGGGTAAGAAATGTGAGTAGCGCCTGATTTGTGGGGTTATATATTAATTCTATCTATGTTGTTAAATATGTATGTATACACACACACACACACACACACACACACAGACAGACAGACATATGGACACACGCACGCACGCACACATACGTATGTATCACATTAAACGTTATTCTCTTCAGCAGAGGCAGCATCCGTTTAACGGAGCGTCTACTGAAGTACATATCCACTAAAAATAAAGTTTTTTTTAAGTGATACAAATCTGTCAGATTAATAAAAATTCATTCTAAAAATTCTCTTTGTTTATGTTTGGATATGAAACTATATGCAGGTATGAAAGAACTTCGAGAGATTTATGACGAGAGTGGAATTTCGCTTGAAACCATGTAAATGCCATCGACTGCGCCGTCTGTTTCTTCGTGGCCAAGCGGTACGTTATACCGGGCTAAACGGCAGCTCCTCTTCCTCTAAGGCAATGCAGTTTCAATTGCTGCAGAAAGGGGTAAATTTTCTTTAATAAGATTTTTCACACATTCACGCCGTTGGATGAAAATAAATTAATATGCTGTTTAATAAATAAACAGGGCGGTAACTCATTTACTCTTAATATCTACTAAAAATAACTTTTAAAATGGTACAAATTAGTCGGATTAATAAAAAATTCATTATAAAAACAAACACATACACACACACACACACATATATATATAAAACACATAAAAATGTTCTCCATGAAATTATTATAAAACTCTATATATCGTTTTCTCATATATAATTATGTATTTGGGCAGAAATCCCTCTTTTATAGATGTTTCGTTAAAGACTACTGACAAGGAACCACGATTAAGCTTTTTATTCAATTTTCCTTTAGTTTGTATAAGTGTTTGCTTTTCTGGACATAATTGTTTAGTGATATAATCCTTGCTAATTAGCCTAAGGCTGGCTAAGAAGTGGTAGAGTCATACATTTTCCAAACGGTATTTACGCCTAAGTGAATATAAACAACAAAACGGGAATTGTAACTCGGCTCTCTAAGCCATTACACCCCCGTACAGCACCTGGTATTGCCAAGAGATCATATATATATATATATATATATATATATATATATATATATATATATATATAAAGGGTGTGCCAATAACTTGCACCAATTTTAAATGTGAATTAAGTTTAAACGTCTAATAATATGTTCCTTTTCCTTTCAGATTTAACAAGGAAAAACTATTAATGACATGCGCTAAAATTTAAACACTATCTATTGTACACATTTTAAAATGTTTTGGGATTATTCGTAATTAATTTTAATGAGGTTTGGTTTCAATTTTTTTTTTATATAAATAGCTTCAAGAATTTTTAGTTTGTGTTAATTCTTTTCGTGGAAAAGTATCGAGGTATTTTTACAAGGATTTTTCTGAATCGCAAATGTGGACAGGTATGTTGTTGTAAATGTTTAGAAATATTGAAGGTTTTGTGTTGTTCAGGTGAAGACTTAGCCTACGTGAAAGCGTTGTTGTCGTGTGTCCAACATAGATATTATTTTTTTTAACGTTGGAGATGCAATCTCCCAGAGGACATTTAAATTTATAAACGATGCTAGTTTTCTGCAACACGCAAGTGGCCAGGGAAGAGTCATTACGAATGATTTTATTAGATATATTGGATTTAGTGTAGTATATAATAGGTTTTACTTTTTTACTTGGGTCTGTGGTGGATGTATTGGTTTTTATTCGTTTTTTTAGGATATTTTTGTCTCAAAAGAAAAAAAGAAGAGACAATTGCTCAATAGTCAATTAAAAATGACAACCAGGAATAGAGTTGGAATCAGTCAACGCATCCCCATTTTCTTCATATTCCATTAGTGATGAGGAAGTTCCACTCTTACAAATTCTTCCACAACTTTTTCCTGGTGTATTGCGAAACAGAATTCCGAGAGGATGCGCCTTCGATCAGTATAATCTTACGCTCACAAAATAGAGTTTGAAACATTATCTATTCTACAAATCCTCATAATACGCACAACTTCCCCGCTCTCTGTAAGCCCTTAAAACCAATTCATTTAGCAACCTTATACCTTAAGCAGCTCTTGGGTCTTACACTAAATGGAGCGATCTTCAGACGGTCCAGACAAACCACAGTAAATTTTGACTCTTTTTTGTGTTGCATCACACAAACACACACACAAACGCACACACACACAAACGCACACACACACACATTACTTTTACAGTAATGGAATTAGTAAGCTTGTTAATAGATGGAAAGAAGTCATAGATAATCAGGGAAAATACATTGTTGATTGAATCTGTAATTAAATGTAACATTTGGTCACTTGTTTTCTTTGTTCAAAATTCAGACAGAACTTATAGGATGACCTGATAGATTTATTTTTTTCAACGTTATTTTTTTCAAGTGGTTATTCATATTTGAGTAGATGCACTGTTTTTATTTATTAAACAGTATATTTATATTTATGGGTCTGAATATTCGAGAAATGTTGTTAGAAAAATATGCATCCTCCGGCAGGATTCGAACCTGCGTCCTATAGGGAAAACCGTAATTAGATCTGACGAGCCTTAGACGATCTCAGGCACGTAGGACCTCCGGATCAAACAAAACCAGAATAATGCTTATGAAACACACATCTTTCTCCCGATTCTCGAATAGACATGTTTGCTCTGTTTGTATCCTAACGTAAAGAAAGACAAATTTTACGAAATGGATTTAAAAATATAAATATATATATATATATATATATATATATATATATATATATATATATATATATATATATATATATATATATATATATATATATATATATATATATATGTGTGTGTGTGTGTGAAAATATTGTAGAAAATAGGAAAGAAACTGGTTTGGTAAATAATCCAAAGTTCCTTAGTATTTTTGTTATTATTTTTAAAAAATAGTGCTCGATACGAAAGTAGAGCATAAATATAATTATTTATTTAAAAATATGATTCCAACTCGCTACATAAGAATCATATTTTTATGGAATCATATTTTTAAATAAATAATTATATATATATATATATATATATATATATATATATATATATATATATATATATATATATATATATATATATATATATATATATTAGTAACTTCATTTTTTATTGGGATAAAATACTTACAAGAAACTAAAAACATATTTGCTGAAAGATGGAGACATCCATCGGCGCGTGTATAAATAAACAGAAGCCGTGTGTATGAAAAGTGCGAAACCGTTGATTAATAGCAACATTGTGAGGTTGAAGTGTTAAAATGGAGAAAACTTTTCGACCTCATTCAAACCTCTGAAAAGCTCAATTGCAAAAATGATCAGCAGGTATCGACTAACAGTGAAGAGGCCCGTGGAAGACCCTTGACGACTCCGATGAAGTTCTAATAAATGAAAGTTGAGAACTTTATCTCTCTCATCTACGTCCCATCTCAAGAGCGAACACATAAAGAAATAGTTTTTGACGATCTATGCATTTTTAGACGAAAATATCTTAAAAAGCACAAGAATAGCATGTGAGATCGATAGATCGATCACTCGGTCGCGTTTTAAAGACACCAATGAGAAAAATCCGGGTAAGTAAATGATTTTTCAAGCATGCTTTTTCGCTGATGAATAACATTATCTTCCCCATTACGAGTTCTTGATAATATTAAGATGACATTTCAGGCGGATGTTCAACAAAAGAAACTGAAAGGCATCAGAGATCATAGTACTACAGGCATGAAACCAAAAATATTCACTTTCAAAATTCCTTCTTTTGTAATATAGACGCGGGGAAAGAAACAAGTATTTACTGGAATATGAATGAAGATATTATCAATCAGAGTAAATATTATCACGAGTAATCCTGTTGATGTTTTTTCCTTTTAATAAAATGGAGAAACAAGTATCACAAGGCGGCAAAAGAACCATCAAGGAGAAAGTTCTTCTAGGAGCAGAAGAGGAGAGGACGTTTTGGAGAACCGTAACTACTACAGCACACTGAAAGTGCGTAAGAAAATGACTTAAAAGAGTAAATAAAGAAATAAAACTGCTCTTTTTATTTATAATTACAGCTTAAGTAAAGCCGGGGTAACAATTTCGTCAATCTACCCACCAACCTTGAGTTGTTTATTTGTTGTGTAACCTTGGTCTAGAAAAATAAATTCATAGTTAAGACAAAATATAGGCCATTGAGAACTGATATCGAAACATTTTAGATAAGATATTATTATTATTATTATTAATGAGACACCGGTACGTCAACAAAGTGACGCTGGGTTACAAACACACATAAGGGCATGCCGGGTGCATACATCACAGACAAAAGTGCGCGACATGATGACTGGTTATGATAAAAACAGTGCAACACCTTACAGGTGCGACCCAGTTAGAAATACTTTCAGGTCAGGTAACTCGGTCTACTCAGACGTTTTTCGCTGTAGGGTGTCCTCATTATCTCGTTGTGACCCACGAGTCGCTTTGGCTGACCCATCCTTCAGTGCTAAAATATATATATATATATATATATATATATATATATATATCAACGCTCTTCACACACGATCATGATACTCGGCCACAATTCTTGCTCATGAATAGATGCACATAATGTCAGCTCATAGGGGACATATCTATCTATTTATGGTTAGGCATCAGAAAACAAATCTGTAGCATAGAACAGGAAATCTATTGTAGCATATCTTATTTCACCAAGACAAAATATGTACATGTTAACACATCCATGCAATTGAAATCAGAAGCTACTTTATTATTATTATTATTATTATTATTATTATTATTATTATTATTATTATTATTATTGTTGTTGTTGTTGTTGTTCCTTAGCGCGTACGTTACACACAAGAAATTCATCGTAAATAATCGTCTATTCCATTTTGATTGCAAGGAATGACGGAAAAGACATATCAGAGACGCTGTTGGCTTTCAGTGAAAAAAAGAAAGCAAGAAAAAAAAAAAAAAAGAAAGAAAGAAAGAAAGAAAGAGGCGGCGATAACATTCTCTTAACGTCTGTTTCAATAAAATGGAAAATGTCAATTTCAAATCTTTTCATTTGTACCCCCTTACTTCTTAAAATAACAACCATCATTCATATTTATGTATGTTATTGCAATATTTTGTTAAAGTTGTTAAGCTCAAATATTTAACGATGCAAAAGGGGAATTTTACGGATATTTTATTTCCGTAAAACTCGCAATGTGCTTATTCCATCATTAACTGAAGAATTATGATTCATCAGAAAATTAAAATAAGGAAACCGTGAAATCTTCCTGGGTCTTTCTAATTATTATTATTATTATTATTATTATTATTATTATTATTATTATTATTATTATTATTATACTCCTTTAAATTCAGGCTAGCATACTCATCATGATTGTTATAGTCACAACGTTTCATCCATTATACCCTCCGCCCATCTGGTGTTCCTACTTCTACCCATCATGCATAGATTTTATCCTAACAAATGTCTTTCTTTTGTATATTATTATTGTTATCCTACATTTTCTCTTGTAACTTGGAAATATTTCTCCATGTCTAAAGCTAAATGTTGCTCCTAGAACTTCCAATCATGCATGGATTTCAACCTAACGAAACTATTACCCGCGTATACTACTCGCATTAAACAGTTTTCGCTTCCGCGGAGATGCATGTTTTTCATGTTGCACGAATTTCAACCTAGCAAAACTTCAAGCGGACTATAGGCTAGCTCCGGCGGAGGACATTTACCTTCAGCATCCTATGTATGTAAAAGTTATAAGAATTTAAAAATAATAAAATTATTTTATTTTTATTTGACACCTAAATTCGGCATAATCTTTCTTCATATATGTAACCGATCTCTGTAGTGCGTTTATATTTATTTTGTGCGCAATTTTTATTTTCTTTTAAAATCACCCACTCTTTATGATCCCTTCATATAAAATCACTTTTAAAAGACATTAGAGAACCTGAACTATGTAATATTTCGAATACATCACAGCCTGCGTGCTAGAAAAAAGAAAACATATGATCAATGTAACGATTCCCTGATTAAGTTTTAATTACGGTTAATTAAATGATATCAATTGCAATTACAACGAAAAGCAAAATTGATTTTAAACATTTAATAAAGAATTCTTTTTAAAACCTTTCACTCAATTCAATATTTAAATTTAACTTTAAACGAGTTACTTATTTAATTTTTAATCACGTGTAACTACAGTAGTTACTTCAGGTTGTTTATGATTCACCGAGATCGAAAAACGGACGGACACATGCACTAAACTTTATTTATATAGAGATATTAGGTTGGTGCAAAAATAATTTCGTTTTCTCACATAGTAACATATATTAGAAAACGAAATTATTTTTGCACCAACCTAATATATTATTATTGTACTCTGTTTTTATATATATATTTTTTTTTTCTATTTTTCATGTCTGGAACAAAGTAGTGTGAATTTCTAGCAAACAAACAATGACTCATCTTCAGGTTGATCTTAGTTTTACTTTTTGAATAATGTCTTTTTATACTCGTTAACTCAGAGCGTAAAACCAACATATTAAAGGAGATTTGTTTAACCGTAATTAGCACCCTAAACTGTTCAGCGATGACTACCATATGGGGGGGGGGTTCATATTACACAACAGTTCAGCATTTTCGAAACTTTCCTGTTTATTAATACGTTATTAGATTATAAAAGGCATCTTTCGCTAACCCAATGCTCCTTCCGATTTATAAAATGTCGATCTAAAAGTGATAGATCTTCAATTTGTGGCGATTCTCAGCAAGAATTAAAAAAATTGGCAACGAATGTGTTTCTGAATCTTTTCTTTTGATAGTCTTCCTGAGAATTTCTATACATTACCATACTGAGACTTATTGATTTATTCAGATATTGGCGAAAGTAACTTCGAAAAGTATATTTCTCCGTCTAAAGTCTAATTCAATTCTATACGTCTAAAATCTCCGCCTAAACTCTGAAATTTTATTTACTATTTTCTTTCTGAATCGGAGAAGATAGGTGCGGCTATCGTCCGGTTTACACTCCTCCCCGGTTTTTTGAACAGGATTAGGGGTGTATCCCTTGTTTCCGGTTTAGGATTGGGTTTCCAGTTTCTTTTAAAGTCTACATCAACTTTATATTTTGAACATCTACGCCTAAACTCTGAAATTTATTTACTATTAATTTATTTTTCCTATCGACATGTTCATTATGATTTTGCATGTGCATATTCCAGTCTCGATTTGAGGAATCTGACAAAGGATGCAGCAAAAAGGTTTCCCTGTGACGGCAAAATGCGATCTATAAATCAAGTGTCATCAAAATCAATCAAGAACAGAAATTGAAATATTTCGGAAGAGTTTAATCGGACGCAGAAAAATGCGACTTATAAATCCGAAAGGGGAATTGGAATAGCAAAAGTTGTGACATAGAGAGAGAGAGAGCCCCCCCCACAACCCCGAGGTGGATTTAGTAATCAACAGTGCTAAAGAATTAGGATGAAGGTGCTAATTGGGTAGAAGGGATTCCGGAGTAATTCCAGAAATAAGTTTTTTTTCTCTTAATAATTGTTTCTGGGTTTGAGTTATTAGTTAATTAAATATAATAATTCCAGAGTGATTAAGAGACGGATTCGTTAAAGTAAAGTTTGTGATAAATGGCGAATTGGACTTTTGAGTGGTCTGAATGACGGAATTCAACCAGACGGGATAAGTGGTTTTGGCAAAACTTAAGTAGGCGTTGTCTGCGGAAGACCCAGGAGGAGGTCCGAATCTGATTTTAGTATCTCTTGAAAACTGGGTTCCCGTTGAGTTTCGGGGACCGGAAAAACTTGCATGGTGGTCAAAGGCGATTTGCATATTAAAATTCGGGGGTGGTGTCTAAAGATGGTTTAGCTCCGCCTCTTTCTATATAAGCTGCCCACACGCTTGAGTTAGCCGTATCGGAACGCGGCAGAACGCGGAAGAGACGGCTTGGAATTTGCTGGTTTGGTCTGTTGGTTGTCCTGCGTCAAGAAGAACGATCCGAACCAAGAGATAGAAATAGAACCCGTACCAATCCAGATAATTTCGTCAACAAAGCTGTGAGAAAGCAGACTGCTATATCGTAGGGTGCAGACGAAGATCCACGAATTACTTCACTTAGATCAGCCGAAATTGTTTAGGCAGAAATTTTCCTACTCTCTCTCTGTCACTCTCCGACCCAAACGAGTGAACCTCGTTACGACATTTTGTACTCGTGTAAATTCTTCGGCAGTGACATAAAAACAGTGGCCTAAAAAGGGCTGTTTGTACAGGAACCGAAAGAGTTGCATATTTTTTCTTTTTCATGTCTTTGAGGCTACGACAAGAAACTTTTTTTTGCATGAATAGTGAGTTCCTTTCAGCGTAATACCCAGCCATTTAATTCATCCTACCTTCGGATCGTTCTGAGGGATCAAAAATTCACAACGTGGCGGATAGTGGTGGTTCATTCAGTTCACCGGGGGAGGACCGAGTGGTTTACTTTTCGGACAGAACCACCGGAGAGACAGGACAGAACTGTAGCCGGCAGGGCTTTTACGTTAGACCTTCCAAGGGCTAAACCAAGTATTAAGAAAGAGGAAAATGTCGAAAACAGGAAATATATATATCAGAAAGTGCTGAAATGCAACGTAATATCAATGCCCCTATAAGGTATTGATGGCTGAACAGTGACCTCACAGATGAAGAACAAATTTGAATCGAGAGAGATGTGGTTCTACAGAAGGAAGCTGAGAATAAGATGGATGGAAAATGAGAGCAAACGAAGGAGATTTAAGGAAAATGAGAACAAAGACAGACATGTAGAATCAGAAAGCGAAAATAGAAATTTCGATGGGACATTTTCAGGAAAGAATGTTTACAGAATTTGACACACCAGGATATATTGAAGACAAGAGGAGAAGAGAGAAACAGCGGGTAACTTACTTAATGAGCTTGTGTAAATTTCTTGGATATATAACGAAGAAAGATCGCTTGGAAAATCTGACACACACAGGACATATTGAAGACAAGAGGAAAAGAGGGAAACAACAGGTAACTTACTTAACGAGCTTGTGTAAATTTCTTGGATACATAATGAAGAAAGAAGGCTTGGAGAATTTAACACTCACATGTCATATTAAAGGCAAGAGGAGAAGAGGGAAACGGCGGGTAACTGAGGAGATATTGAAGACAAGAATTTGGTCATCAGAAGACATATTTGCAGGAGTAAATGTAGTGTTCTTGCTTTGAGACAGCAACAAATCTAAGAGAAGGTAATATCTGAATTCGCAAAAACATCATTCAGTCCTGATGAGGACAAATGTAAATTTTCGTATATATTTCTGAAATGAAGTATTCTAATAATTTACATTATTTATATTGTTCGGATATTTGCCCTCATTTTTATTGTCATGTTCACGATGTTTCTGTCGTTGTACGCTCCGGTCTTCTTCAGATGATTGGAATTTCGAACTAAACCTTTCATTTCATATTCCAGGGTAGATTGTTCTAGTTTCACGTGCCATGCCTCTGCAGTTTTTTTAAATTTTTGGTTGTTGTTTTGGTTCACCACTTCCGTAGCCAGGTATTAAACTCATAACACTTTAGGTCAAGTCACTGGATCCAACGAACATTTTTATCCACTTGGGGACATCAGTGTATGAATTTTGGGGACTTTTAAACTTAATGTCTCATTAACTATTTTTTCAAAATCAAATTCCAATCACCTGAAGAAGACCGGAGCGCACAACAACCGAAACGTCGTGATCATGACAATAAATATAAAGACAACAGTCGGAACAATATAAATAATGTAAATTATGAGAATGCTTCATTTCAGAAATATAGACAAACAATTTTATGTTTTGTGAACAATAAATCAGTCATGATAAAATCTCATGAATAGTTTTCATTTTGAATTTTAATACTGTAACCTGTCATATCTCGAGGCTCGTAACTCATTAGGGTCGTAAGAACAAGTAACAACAATGGTGGTAGTTAGGGTAAGATAGCCTAACGCTCTCATTCCTCTGTATGTTGTTTTTGTGAATTCTGATATGACCTTTTCTTAGACTTGTTGCTGTCTCAAAGCAAGAACACCCACTTTCCCCGGTAAATATGTCTTCGCCAAATTCATCGGGCCCTATTTCATCGTTATGTACCCTAGAAATTTTAAGTTTCGCTTTCTGTTTATATATATAATAGTTCTTTTTGTTTCCATTTTCCTCAAAACTTCTTCATTACTCACATGTACAGTCCATGGTATTCTAATATCTTTATATAGAACCACAGACTTGTTCTCTCAAGTCTCTCTTTTTTTTTTTATCTGCGAGTAAATTGTCTAGCATTCACTGCCAAATAGGAAGATCGATATTACACTTTGATTCATCACACTTCTGTTAAACATCTTAAATGCTCTGTACCAAAAAAAAGGCGCATCAGCTCTTCTAGCCATTTACTTTTATTTTATTATCAGATAAGTATAACAGAAAGGTCGAACCAAAACATCAGTTTAGAGAGCTGAGTAATCTTCTAGAAACACATAGCAGATTTCCCTAACAGTGAACAAAATACTAAGAATTTTTTTTTTTTATATCAAGCCAATCCCTTGATATTTTATCCAATAAATCATTAAGTTGCAAGTGTCATGTAAACTTAAGTTTCAGTTTCGCAAACAAATGACTATATTGATAGCATATCCAACCCATTTGCCAATACTCAACCAGTATTGGTGTGTTCAGTATTTGTGTAACAAAAATATCAGTCTCGTATGAATTAATCAAGTATGAAAATATCGAAAAAAAATTTTCCCTTGTAACGTTACTGCGAGCTCGAATATTATAAGATGTTTTAATCAAGATAAGTGTACCTGTACTGAGAGGTATATATACATATGATATATATATATATATATACATATATATATATATATATATATATATATATATATATATATATATATATATATATAGAGAGAGAGAGAGAGAGAGAGAGAGAGAGAGAGAGAAAGAGAAAGATAGATAGATGTGTGTGTGTGATAGGCATGTCTGTTGTATATAGAATAGTTTATTGTATATTACGATGTTTTATACATGATATTTGTACCCGAAACAATACAAACAACCTACTTTTATATACCTCTATATAAGAGATTTGCCTGGATTAAGATATTTTTTATCATCTGTTCTAAGATATATATATATATATATATATATATATATATATATATATATATATATATATATATATAACAATCCTATAATATGGAGATATGTCAAGAATGTAAAACACTTGTACGAACACAAGAAAAATTAATAAAAAAGCTTCAATCGCAGTATCTTGTCAGCCATCTTTAACGAAACATATATCAGAGAGGGATTGCTGCTCCAAAACAAAATGCATATGCATATATATATATATATATATATATATATATATATATATGTGTGTGTGTGTGTGTGTGTGTGTGTGTGTGTGTGTATTATAGATTTGTCTGTAGAATATGATTGCCAGCTGTAAGATGTTTTCTATATTATAGGTGTACCTGTACTAATATATATATATATATATATATATATATATATATATATATATATATATATAACATTAGCTGCTATCCCTGTTCACGTTCAACAATTATATATAACACTAACTGCAAATACGGTCCCATCCTTCACGTTTAGTAGTCCGGTCCTCAATGTCTTAGGACGACGTTTTAACTACAGGGCTAACTCTGCGCTGGTCATTACTGAAGATGGTCCATACTGATTGTTGGTTGCTGGTCTCTTTGATCTACACCGACTCTGACCACGTTGTATCCTTGATCTCAGACCAGAGGAAGATCAAATGTAGTCGTAAAGTTTCAAGCCATTGCGGAGCGACATTAAGGAAGAAAATATATTCACGATGAAAAATAAAACGATTCATGGGGTTAATCTACACTTTTTTAAAAAAATAACTCTCGTTACAGCAAAAAGTAACCCTTCCAGCATCAATCTCTATAGTGACACTGGACGTTGTCTAAACTTTTGGATGAGCTGGGTTCAAAGACTTGGAATCAGTAAATCTGGTGACAGCTTGATGATGGTTCTCAGCCTAAAATCTACGAAATCCTCAATGATATCTGCTTAAATGCACTTAGGCCCAAAACTGTTATGGGGCCGAAGTTTTCTTTGGATTCGGTGATAAATGTTTTCTTTGTTCACTATCTCTGCTTTCGTAATCAACTTTTCACATTTGGGAGTAGTCACAGGATTTCTCTTCGCTTAACTCCAACCTGCTTTACTTCACTTCTCGCACTGCTACTCCGCACAGGGGTGGCTAAATTCTGCCCCTTTCCCTTCCTTCTCGATATTCTAACACTCCCCACTTCTCAGGGCTGGCATAATTGTCTTTGTGACAAATCTAACTTTTAAAGTGCGTAGGAGTAAAGCTTGGTTTATTCTATTCATAATTTTAATTCTCTGACTCCATTTCCTGAACGCACCTGTCAAACAAAAAGACAAGCCAGATACCTCATTTCAACCTTCCAAGCAATACATAAAAATTTTTTCCCAATTTGTTTTCGGCAATGAAAATATATGTTTACCTAAATTCTCAATAAAGACACACACTGTTATCCATCATTAGGCCGGTCGCCGTTTTAGCGAAAACATTTACCAGATCACCTGCCTGTTATGACGGATCAATTTTCATAATCCTAACCATCGCAATGGGTTCATTCTATGTTTTCATTTTTCAGTTGATTTTCACCAAGGAAAATATAAGTCCCGTCTGCTTCTCTTTTCGCCAATAACATATATTTTTGTAATTTCCCGAGAAAGAGTTAAAGTCATTTCCCAATTTGTTTTACTCGCATGCCAGATTTTAGATAGATAAAAAAAAGTAAACTCTCGGTGCATCGTTCCAGTTCGTAGGGGTGAGGCAACCCAGATGGCACTTTCTTCACTTCCATATTACCATGGAAAATATATATTATTATATATATATTATATTATATATATATATATATTATATATATTAGTATATATTATATATATATTTCAGAGTTTCTACCACTGAGCTATCTTCATTCGACAGAGAGAAACAGCTAAATCTAGCGTATTGCTTTTACGAATGGAAACAAATGCCACTCAGCCGGAGTGCTCCAATCTGTCGAATAAAGATAGTTCAGTGGTAGACTCTCTGACTGACACCATATCGGTTGGGATTTGATACGGGCTTGAGGCGTTCGGATGACTCGTCGCACTGAGGAGCTGTGATACAGCGAAACAGTACTGCCTGCGAATGACATATATATACATATATATATATATATATATATATATATATATATATATATATATATATATTATACGCTATTGGGTTAAAAGTGCTCGATATCAGTGATAGAGAGTAAGTAAATATAAAAGTGGAAATTGAAGTCAACATTCATAGGTTTCATGCCAAACACAATCGTCAGGTTATGGCAATTGCGTTTATCATGATACAGACTGTCACCTCCAGGTGTTGACTTCAATGTCCATTTTCATATATATATATATATATATATATATATACAGAGAGAGAGAGAGAGAGAGAGAGAGAGAGAGAGAGAGAGAGAGTGAGAAAGAGAAAGAGAGCGTGTCATGGATAAATTGACGTCCAAAATATGCAAAAAATAAAAATAACACTGACATCTTATTTTAACAGATACATTTCTCAAAATTACACAAAAATAACTTGAAATACTAAAGTGTAAATTTATTCAATAAAATCGCCATTGGCTTCAACCACAGCCTTCAGACAACTTCGGGATCTCTTATTTATGATGTCTATTGTGTTGATAACGAAAATATAAGTGCATAGGTTTGCTATAGGGCACCTTGACGTGATGTAATGGTTAGTAGGCTTGTCTCGCTTGAACAGTTATGACTGAATAGTGAGTTCGCTTCTCACTGGGTGCCTCATTCTTTCGGCCTTTTGCAACATCTAAGCTGCGCTTAGAAAATAATTTATAGTGTGTAAACTAGTCTTTCCAGTAGTTTGTTACACATCTATTTATCATCTCTCAATTGCGTCTCTGTCTTTTGACAGAGGGTACTCAGGGGCGACTCCGACAAAGGAGAGAGTCGCAAATAAGGAAAATTATACTGAGAGGTGCCCAGCCCTAGGGAACAGCTGCCCGATGACGCACCCTCTCATTGCACCGAGGCCAGCGCAACCGACGGTTGCAGGGGCTGCGGGCAATTTTTATTCCTCGTCCGGGTGTACGCGCTCGAGTCCCTCACCATAAAAAAGACCTCGTGTCATAACTAGTCTTAGTAGATGTTATGCTGTGGCAAATGAAAATTTTTTTTTCTTCCACCGAATGAATTCGAATCGCTCGTCGCCACTGTTATGGTCCGGTTCCTTGTACCACGGTGATAGTCCAAGGTAGAACCAATAAAGAAGAACTCGAATACGGATATGGAATAACACAAAGATATTACAAACAGGAATATATACAGAGAAGTAGAAAGTGTTAGTACGAACAATCAGGTTTAGTAGTAATTGTCTGAACACGACTCTGTTTCGGTCTGCATCTGACTCGACTGACAGACTCCTGACGGACTTCACGCCAGACTTCAGACTGAACTCTGGACTTCAGACGGAACTCTAGACTTCAAACGGAACAGTATTTAGTCACCCCCCACACGAAGGCATCTCGTGGCACAAGGCCGGTTTAACGTGGGATCTCCGAGCCCGTGGGCTCGGCAAAAAATATGCCCTTTGTACCCGTATAAACGGGTTCAGGGTCGGTTTACCTACCCGAAAGAGACTCCGTCCTTCAGCGTAGACTCGTTCGGGTTCCTCCCCGCCCGAAGGCAGAGAGTTCAACCGATCAACCGGTCGCCCGACATCAGACTGAACGGTATTTAGTCACACACCCCAACAAGGGCATCATGTAGCACAAGGCCGGTTTAACGTGGGATCTCTGAGCCCGTGGGATCTCTGAGCCCGTGGGATCTCTGAGCCCGTGGGCTCGGCCAAAAATATGCCCTTTGAACCCGTATAAATGGGTCCTGGGTCGGTCCACCTCCCCCTCGATCCCGCCCCCGCCCGAAGGCAGCGAGTTCAACTGATCAGCCGGTCGTCCGACTTCGGGCTGAACGGTATTTAGTCACTCCCCCATACGAGGGAATCATGTGGCACAAGGCCAGTTTAACGTGGGGTTTCCGAGCCCGTGGAGTTCCCGAGCCTGTGGGCTCGGGGAAAAATATGTCCTTTGAACACGTATAAACGGGTTCAGGGTCGTCTACCACCCCGAAAGAGACTCCGCCCATCGGCGTAGCCTCCTTCGAGTTCCTCCCCTCCTGTAGGCAGAGAGTTCAACTGATCAGCCGATCAGCCGGTCGCCCGACTTCGAGCTGAACGGTATTTAGTCACCCCCCCACGAAGGCATCATGTGGCACAAGGCCAGTTTAACGTGGGGTTTCCGAGCCCGTGGGATTTCCGAGCCCGTGGGGTTTCCGAGCCCGTGGGCTCGGGGAAAAATATGCCCTTTGAACACGTATAAACGGGTTCAGGGTCGGTCTACCTCCCATAAAGAGACTCCGCCCTTCGGCGTAGCCTCCTTCCGGTTCCTCCCCGCCCGTAGGCAGAGAGTTCAACCGATCAGCCGGTCGCCCGACTTCGGGCTGAACGGTATTTAGTCAGCCCCCCGCCCACGAGGGCATCATGTGGCACAAGGCCGGTTTAACGTGGGGTTTCCGAGCCCGTGGGCTCGGGCAAAAATATGCCCTTTGAACCCGTATAAACGGGTTCAGGGTCGGTCTATCTCCCATAAAGAGACTCCGCCCTTCGGCGTTGCCTCCTTCGGGTTCCTCCCCGCCCGTAGGCAGAGAGTTCAACCGATCAGCCGATCAGCCGGTCGCCCGACTTCCGGCTGAACGGTATTTAGTCACCCCACTACGAGAACATCATGTAGCACAAGGCCAGTTTAACGTGGGGTTTCCGATCTTGGCAGTTAATGATACACTATATTGGTCATGGCTATTTTAGGCTTAAAAGAGTTGTTTTGATTAGTGGTGATGATATTGGTGGTTTTCCATTTTCTGTAATACATTTTACTTGTTTGCCGAAATTCACGGTTGAAATATGGTGTTTAATGATTCGACTCATGAAGAATTCCTATTGCTTGTAATTATTGTGCATTTGGTTACAGTAAAATATGTTGTTTTGTTGTATTGCATTTTTTTGTAAAAATAATTTTACGTATTTGTCGATGATGTAGTTGGGGAAACTATTGTTAACTAATGTTTGTTTTATATGTTCGAGTTCAATTAGAAATGTTTTATGGGAAGAATTATTTGGGTATGCTTTATGTAGGAAGTTTATTTTATCACTACGATTTTATATCTATCATAGTTTCGAAGACAAAAGTTTTTTTAAAAGTTGATTTTAGATTTAGGATTTCGTCCTTCTTTTTTATCAAGACAAAAATTGTGATTTGTCTGTTGTTTCGGACACTTTGTTTCCCATATGTAAACGTCAAAGAAGACAGGGCATAATGGATTTCCCATACCGACTCCATTAGTTTACATGTAGATCTTACCATTATGATCTTAGAATGGGTCTTTTGTAGTACAGGTGAAGAGTAGTTGCAAGTCAAGGCTATAGAACCCAGTAAGTCCTGTTACTTACCCACAGCTGGCGGGAGGAAAGATGGAGTCATACATTTCCCAAAGGTATTAGAACGTAAGTGAATGTAATGAACTCGACTGGAATTCAATCACGGCTCTTCTGATTCTTCAATCCATTACTACACCGTTCCTCCATATTAGGTCATATGGTGCAATTAAATTAGGGAACAGACGTTTATCTCTCTTTCCTGCTGAACACGTGTATTATTTGTGTAGTTTTGAATATTAGCAGAAGAGTTTATTCAAAACGTTCCACGTGTTGAGCACGACCAGAATTCGAGTGAGCAACTTTCTATTTAAAAATGTTTTTCAGCATGCCATTCCCATTGTTAAACAAGGTGAAGTTGATGGTGGGTGACAGATGTTTGATATACAGGGCCTCTCTTATAGCGAGACGTTTTCGGTAATTTTATTTAAATCGAATTTTAGTGTTTTCGACTAGAATTTTTCTTAAGTGTTTTTGTAGATTGTGGGTTGATAGATATTTTTATTGCACTTTTGCTTAAAAACGGTTAACGAGTGTGGTCGGAAGTGCTTTGAACAATGGGCAGTATTGACAGTTTTTTTTTACTCTTTTACTCCGACCAAACGGAAAAATGTAAGAATACTGGAAAAACTAAATAAAAAATTAATAAAATTTTCCTTGTCCATCATATGTAATAAAAGATGTTTGAAAAATGATTGCTTCCCAAATACACATTAATATATATAGGCAGTATATCTTTATTCAATGTTGACGTACTCAAATATTATACAGGGATTACAGTTTATTATTAATTAAAATATATTTAGCATTTAAAACAAACGACGATTATGTGCTTTGTTGATTCTTGCAAAGGTTTTCCGAACGGCGTCCTTTAACTGATGGGTATTCTGGTATCGTTCATGCGAAAAACTCTCCTTGATAATAACGCACAGAGCGTTGAAATACAAAAGTATGTTATGCCGATGTGACAAGATTTTTGACCACCCTATACAAATCCCAAAATACTTTTACAAACTTTGAATATCCCGCCATTGTTAAACATGACACTTCTCAGTTAACTCTCTACTACACAAGTTAAAAGTTGAAGACAGACTAGCCACAAATGTACACGAATGACAAATGTAACCTCGTCTATATGGCAACACAGCGCCTTCTACCGTAAACTTTCTTTAAACTTAATAACTTAAAAATGAAGGATTTGCGGACATATTGGGCTTTTGTCCTTGGTTTGGTGGGGGAGGAAGCCGCCGCCAAATTTGTAAAAGTATTTCTGATACACCCTATATATATATATATATATATATATATATATATATATATATATATATATATATAATAAAAAGGATTAAACACTAATATTCCATGGTTATAATTTATTCCATTGGACTCGTAAATACGACCCAATTCATCATTTATGTATATTTACCACTAATATTATCTATCTATCTATCTATCTATCTATATATATATATATATATATATATATATATATATATATATATATATATATGAAAAAGAAGAGAGGTATCGCAAAAGTTTTTGCTTGTAATGTGGATTTTTTTTTTTTAAATATTATGTTTTATTTTCCATAATTTTTACACGTGTTTCTGGTCTGGCTACAGTCTTCAGGTAAAAGCGGAGATTTCCACATTATTAAAAATAATTAATTTTTTTCTTTATGTTTTTCAATTTTAAATATTCTTGATATGAGACATTCTCTGTTTTTGTGTTAGTTATGCGAATGTCTTTCTTGAATTGGCAGGGAAGAGTTCTGCACGAAGGGTCAGAAAACATTTAAGGTTGGTCCTACAGAAATGCTGAATTACTTATCGGCATTTTATCTTTTAATGTTTTAATGACCCCTGTGTGTTCTTAGATCTATTTCTATATATATACATACATACATACACACACACACACACACACACACACACACACACACATATATATATATATATGTAGGCTTCGAAAATATATATATGTTTTCGAAAAAAGAGCAATTTGCTAGTCGCCCGAGCACGGAGAGTCAGAGACAAATGGTTGAAAAAATAATATATTGCTTACTCGACAGAAAACATCTTGATTTTCACGACTAAAACATCTTTAAGAAGAAAGTAACGATTTTTGGTTGTTTCGTTCCAATATGTCACGGACACACTAACACGGGCCAAGCGTTTATACCACACACAGGCACAAGCACACGCACACGCACACGCACACGCACACACAGAGACAGAGGAACATGTGTATAGCGCCAACATGCTATACACGCATGCATGCACGTAATCATTCACGAGGGTATTAAATGCAGTGTGTGTCTGTATCAGACAACACACAGAAACCAAAAATAAAGTATGCTCGTGTTTCTTTATTGTGGAGACTATACTGTGGCAAGTTTGGACCAGTGGTTAGAGATATGAGTCAGAGGCCATAAGTTCCCACTAAGGGTCGGGGTGGGGGTGAAATCTTTCGTCACATTATTTAATCATTTTATTGTTTCCTTGCGGAAGGATTTTTTTTAAAAAGGTCCGTTCTCTCGATAGTAAATCGGGAAACATTTTGATGGTGTCAAATGTATAAAATTAACTCGCACGTACGTATTAATATCAATGAAATGTAACTAATTTTCAGAATATTTCAAAGTGTATTTGCAGCAACATCAGAAAACAAAGATGTGCTTATACAAAGCTTGTATTTATATATGATAGTCCGTTATTTGATTTTGTTTTGCGGCATGTCAACCTCTATGGTTATTTAATGCTGAAATTTAAATATTTTGAACACAGTTTTATGATTTACATTATTTACATTGTTCGGACTGTTGTCGTCATCTTATATATAAAAGCAAGCTATGTATAGGCACATCTTTTCTATAATCTATACAATATCTTAGTACAGACAAGCCTATTTTATATACAACAGGCATATCTATAATAATCAGGCAATCTATCATATGGCTTACAGCCATTAACACTTTAGACTTGAAATGTTAAAGTTAAAAACAACACAGTAACAAGTAATTTGTGAAAGACTATCTCAATTTTGCTCACAAACTTGTACATGACGTACCATTTTAATGCAAATAGTCCATCGATCAGTATTTTGTATGACATCGATTGCTTAGATTCCTGCTTGTATTCGATGTTGATACAGTAATCAAAAGAGTTCTTTTGCTCACATTTCTTTAATAGCCTCTCTCGTTTCGCAACTTGAAGATCCGTAGCTGTTTCTGCCAATTATTCATAAATTTTCAATTGGGTTCAGATCTAAGTTGTCCCCGGTCATCCAGTGTTGTCACGTTGATAACGTTCAAAAGATTTTGAATTACTTTTTACTAATGATAAGTCATTAATATAGTGCACTGATGAATGTGCATATGCAGTTCAAGTGTATCCTGCAATCATTTCAAATACCTTACACCATTTATCGTGGTTCCAGGAGGCAAGAAGTAGATTCCAGCTGTTTCAGATATGGGCATGACGTCCTAAATCATCTGGTTTGGTAGGTGCTTCCACGTCTAAATTTTATAGTTTTTATCAAATCCCTTACCAGGGGTTCTTTTTATGTTTCTTTTACGCATAACGAACCGTTGAAGAGTAGATTCATCTGAAAACATAACTTTAATCCAGTCTTCAGCTGTCCAGGTTTCATGTTGCTTAGACGCTTGTATTTCATAGATGCAATTAACCGTGGTTTACGAGCCAGTTTGAATAAATTCAGACCAAACTCAGACGATGTGAAACTGTCATAGAAATGAAATTTATACCATTTTGAAGCAGAACAGACTGTCGCCTCTTAAAAGAACTTATTGGAAGTCATGTACCAATGCGCTTCATAAAATGGTTAGCTCCAGCACTTGGACGCCCACTTCTTCCCTTGTTGCTAAATGTTTGTGAATTTTGGAAATTCACAATTGTATTGTGCACAGCCGTTTTGCCGCAAACTAATTTAGCATAGCAAAATCTGAATTTTGGGTCCTTCATGTAGGTGAAAGAGAGGATTTTCCACGGCATTCTAAGCTTAATTCACTACACAAATACCACAATGGCAATGGCAAAAATTATTTTTTTATCATAGATCATGTGGGAATAATGACTGAGAAAATAACAAAAACCTATTGCATCATGCATTCATTACAAGATGATGCAAAAAGAAGAAAAAACCGAAACTAAATTTCACATGTAAAAGGGGCAAGACTATCACACACTCACACGCACACGCACACACGCACGCACACGCGCACACACATACACATATATATGTGTGTGCGTGTGTATACATCTGCGTGTGTGTGTGTGTGTGTGTGTGGATATAGACCAAATACTTATATATTAGCTCGTGCCTGATGAGTAGGTAAAACCACGAAACTCTAAGTTGCACTACGAACGTAGGCATATATATATATATATATATATATATTGTGTTAATATATGGATAGTCTTAATACGATTTATATATATATATATATATATATATATATATATATATATATGTATCATGTTAATATATGTATAGTCTTAATACAAGGTGGAATGAGTAAATTGTCGCCGTTTTATATTTTAATTTCGTGTAACTTTTAGAGGATTGAGAAAAAGTTGGATGCGTCTAATGCTAATTCCGAAGGTACTGCTGCTCGGAAAACTCACTTTGATCGTTCTGATGAGAAAAGAACTCTCGAATTTGTTGGTGAGGGTCTCAGACTCAACACGGAAAACAACATCAAGCGCTTTGAGGAAGTAATGCTGCTCTGGGTCAAGAGGGTGGCTGTTGGAAGACCCTATGTCTGGCAGCAGGACTCTGCACCATGCCATACAAGCAGGAGAAGCCAGTCGTGTTTGTCAGACAATTATTGCAACCACATCACCCTTAAATGTGGCCACCTAACTCCCCAGACTGCAACCCTCTTCATTATTATGCGTGGGGCACAGTTGAGCGAGAGACTAACAAAACTCCTTGTAACACCAAAGATGAACTGAAGGGACGTATTATGACAGCATTTACCGATTTAAACAAGGAGACCACCCAGAACAACTAGTCTTCGTTTCTCGGTCGTAAAATTAGACTTTTTATTTTAAAAAGAAATGTTATGACCATGTACTACACCAAGTCATGGCAATGTTTATCTTCTTCTTTTATGTGCCTTGTCCCTTCATGACGTAGGCGATCATGACTCTCCACATCTTCCTGTCCCTTGTAGCACTTAATACGTTTTGTCTTTTCATTATTTCTCCCAAACCTTATTCCGCTAACCACTTACTCAAGCTCGTTATGTATGTCACTCGTTGCTTTCCCCTGACCTTCTTTCCCTCTATCCGTCCTGTGAGTATCAGATTTTCCAAGCCTTCCTTCCTCATTACGTGTCCTAGAAATTTCAACTGCCTCTTCCTGATGTTAAGTATAACTTTCCTTTTTGTTTCCATTTTCCTTAAGACCTTTCCTTTGCTCACATGTTCGTCTCATGGTATCCTCAGTATCCTTGTGTAGAACCACATTTCTGTTGCTTTGTGTCTCTTCTTCATCTTTGAGAAGATTCTCCATTATTTATTGCCATACAGGAGGACAGATAACACGTAACATTTCAGAACTCTTTACCTTGTTTCCAACAAAACTTTCCTGTCTCTTTATACTGTTTAGCTCTTGGCATACGTCTTTGCCCATCCCAATACCTCTTCAGATCACAGTGTCGCACTTTCCGTCCTCTGTTAACATTTCCCAAATATTTAAATTTCTGTAGCTGCTTGATTTAAATATCCCCATCCTGTAATTTGCATTTTGGTCTCATCTTTTTGCTGATGACCATGCATTCTGTTTATTCTTAGCTCTTTCTTCTCACTTTCACGCAGACAGAATATTTCGTAGTGGGTAACACTCATGGTCGTTCCTTTTTCAGATATCATATGTCTTTTTTTGTCTTAGGCAAGAGCACCAACTAAAAATAACGTTTTGCAGTAACAAGAAATAATGAAGGATAAAAAGATCATCTCACAAATGACTGTTATTTGCATTTCTAGTACGAAACTGGAGCTAGCATGTATAAAAGTCCCAACGAGAGATGTACTTACCTTAAATAGGTAATTGAAATCTTTCTCTGTCAGGTTGGCATATATATATAGTTGATTTTGATATTGCTAGGTCAGCTGCTAAGAAATTTGGTACTCTGTGTCGTGCGAGATAATTTTTTCTCACCAGATTCTATCAATCTATGACTATCATTCGCCCATGTTTAGAAAATTGCTGACACATATGGTCCACTGTCCCTGCTATTTGCTTTGAGCTCCTTGATAAAATTGAAAGAAGAATCAGCAATATCATTGGTCATGATCTGGCATCTCGACTTCAGTCACTTTCTCACCGCCGTAACGTGGCCCCTCTGCGTATTTTTTTTATAAATACTTCCATGGTAAATATTCGGATGAACTCTTCTCTATTATTTTCTTTATTTTCTTATCAATAGTTTTTGCTTTCATATTATAATTACTCATTGGGGCTAGTTTTTTAGAATTGCTGTTTTATTCCCCTCCCCACACGCAGACAATGAATTGTAAATATGGGGACTAGTTAGTATTTTTATAGAGACAATGAGGTATTATTGTGATTGTAGTAAGAACGGCATGTATGAATGTGTTCTTTTGGTGTAAGGAATATTGTTTGTATGATTGGGTCAGTGTTTGTGGCTAGCTAAGTTATAGTTAAAACAGAAGAAGACCGTCCTTTCCCCAATTCTCCCCTCCTTCGGCCTTGTGCCACATTTCTGTCTATTAAACAGAATAAATATTGCTCTTCTCTATGGTACCTAGTGCTTTTTAATTTAAGCGCAGAATTAGACTGGCGTTCAGATCTCATCAATTTACAGTTGTGCTGGCTAGATGTATATATATATATATAAAGAATAAACACATTAGTTGTATCATATACATATACACATGAAAAATATGTACGAACACTGTTTGACAAGACAGACGCAGGTGAGGTCAGGTTAACCAATGAAAAACAAACAACAGCAACAGCAATCGTAAAAATAGTAGAAAATAATCAAAAACATCGAAAAAATTAACAAGAAATTTTCCTTGGCATATAAGCAAACTGATATAAATTCAAAATTGCTGTATACATATATATATATATATATATATATATATATATATATATATATATATATATATATATGTGTGTGTGTGTGTGTGTGTGTGTGTACTAGTAATAATCTGTGTCTTGATTTGCAAATAATCAAACCAATACCAAAGGGGAAAAAAGGTATAAAAAAAGAAAGAACAGAGGACATGTACGCCAGGCGAAAATAATCGTCTAGCATCCAAGTCCAAAGTAAAAACCCTGATACGAGTAGGCAAAATAACTAAATAAAGTACTCAATACGTTAAGTAGAGCAGACCTAGTTAAACCTAGAGAGCCAGACAAACGTACCAAGGTTTCACCTACGCGGATGATTGGGGAAGGCTGGATAACTATTAGGTTGGTGCAAAAATAATGACGTAATAATGTCGTTTTTTTTACGTTAAAAAATTCGTCAAAAACGACATTATTACGTCATTATTTTTGCACCAACCTAATAACTAATTAACTATATACATACATACATACATACATACATATATATATATATATATATATATATATATATATATATATATATAACTATATCTATATATATATATATATATATGTATATAAAACTATATATATATATATAGATAGATAGATAGATAGATAGATAGATAAATAGATAGATAGATAGATAGATAGATAGATACGAATAGATTGAGATAGATAGATAGATAGATAGATAGATAGATAGATAGATAGATAGATAGATAGATAGATAGATAGATCACTTGTGTTGGAAACTTGTATTTCCCCTCTAATACCACTATTAGATTATCAATTTGTCAAAGGATTTCAAATGCTGATTTTCAAAGCATACAGATCTTCGCTTCAAATATTAACGGCACAATATTTCTACTTTATATAAACTTGTGGTTGATTCAGCGAAGTATAGTTTATAAATATCTTTTTTAATCATTTCACTCCTAAGCAAAGCAATAAAACCACTAAGATGTTATTAAGTGTGAGAGAATATGAGAAGAAAAAGTTATTGAGAGAGAACAATAAAAGAACAAGAATTAAGAAGACAGAAGATAACGACTGACATTGTATTTAATTTTTTGAAGCTTATTGGAAAGTAAGAAGCCGGAAGAGTTTCCACAGGCGAGAAGGGCGAGTGAAGAAACTGTTCGCATAGAACTTATAGTTACATATAGCCATTTCATCTGTAAAATGTGAGACCTTGCTGCCAATCTAGTACTGCACTTAAATTCATAAAGTTTTCGTACTTTAGAGGAAAACTCACCAGAACCAGAAAGAAACCTTTGTATGCGTTTGCTTGTGTGTCAGCCTCAGCGTCAGCCTCTGTGTTTGTCTGTTTCTGCACAAGAAAGCGTGTGTGACCAAAAGGGGAGTCCTATTGATTGTGTGAAAGGAAAGCTGTTTTTAAATATCATGAAAAGGAGAAACAACAGATTAATGAAACAACTCTCTTCCAAGTACCCACGCATTTGACACTTATATAAACAACAATTAACTCCCATATATAAACACGCACACGTGGTGTAATGGTCAACAAGCTTGTCTTGGTGGATCAATTACGATTGAATAGTGAGGTCGACCTTCACTGGGTGCTTCACACTTTCGGCCTTGTGCCACATCTAAGCAACGCTTAGAAAATCACCTAGCGCACTCGATGTGATGTAATCGTTAGCAAGATTGTCTCGCTAAATCAATTACGATTGAATAGTGAGTTCGATCTCCACTGGGTGCTTCCTACGTTCGGGCTTGTGCCACATTTAAGGCGCGCTAAGAAAATCACCATAGACACCCATACAGATTTTTTTTGGTTTTAATTTCACGGACTTTATAAAGCTTGTTTTTATTTCTTACTGTCTGTCTGTCTGTCTGTTTCTCTCTCTCTCTCTCTCTCTCTTTCTCCTTTTCTTCGTTTATCTCCTTTTCTCTTCCTCGTCCTTTCTCTAACGTTCACTTTCTCTCTCTCTATTTCTCTCGTTTTTCTTTCCATCTCTCTCTCCTTTTCTCTTTCTCTCCTTTTCTCTTTTTCACCATTACTCTGTTTTCTTTCTCGCCCTTTCTCTACCTCTTGTCGTTCTCTCGCTTTTTCTTCTTTCATTTAATCTCTACTTCTCACCCTTTCTCTATTTTCTTCTTTTCTTTCTTTCTCTCTCGTTCTCTCTTCCCTATCCCTTTTACTTCCTAGCAATTTCCATCTTTATACCTATTTCTTTCTTTCTATTTCTTTCTTTCTTTCTTTCTTTCTTTCTTTCTATTTCTTTCTTTCTTTCTTTCTTTCTTTCTTTCTTTCTTTCTTTCTCGCTCTTGCCTTGTTTTACTTTTCTCTTTCTCACTATTATTCTCTCTACCTTTCACCTTCTTTTATATCTCTCTCTTTCTCTCTCCTTTTCTCTCTCCATTTCACTATCTCTTTCCTTTCTCTCTCTTCTTTCCCTCTTGCACAGACCAGCTTGGTGCTTTTGTTTGATTAAGCCAGACTAAGCAACGTGTTCACGCGTTGACAAATGCGTTTTACATATTTTAAACGATGTGTGTGCGTCTTTGTTCTAAAACGCGCGTGCGCATGCGTGCGTGCGCGCATGCGTATGTGTGTGTGTGTGTTTTGGACGCCTTCTTTCCCGTAAAAACTGATACGCGTTTTATAGTAGGTTCGCCTCGATCTTGCCTACTGATATTTTTTCACCTTCTCCCTTCCCTCATATTTCTATTTGACTCTAGTTAAGTAGTTGTTGAACGGCATTGTGTTTGTGTGCTTAACGGATTATGAAGGAGAGAGAAGAGAAGTAGAGAGAGAGTGGAAATGACGTAGTCGACGTGGGAATATGTGACTTGACGGAAAGAAACATGGTAAAAAAAAAAGAGAGTAAAAAAAAGGACAGGAGTAAAGAGAGAGAGAGAGAGAGAGAGAGAGAGAGAGAGAGAGAGAGAGAGAGAGAGAGAGGGAGAGAGAGAGAACGATGGCGAGGTTAAGGAAAGAGGGGAGGTGATATAAATAAAAAAAAAAATCAGAAAAAAAGAGGAAGAGTGCTGGTTGGGAGTAGTTGTTGACAGCAAGCAAAGACAAAAAGACCAAATACAGAAATAAACAGAAGAAAGAAAGAAAGAAAGAAAGAAAGAAAGAAAGAAAGAAAGAAAAGGAAGAAAGAGTAGAATAAAAAGAAAAGATTAAAATAAAAAAGAGAAAAAAGATGAGAGTACCTCAAGGAACAAAATGGAAGCAATAAAGTATGAACAGATTCAAAGGAAAGAGAAAATTGAGTTGAAGAAAGTCGCATAGTTGAAAGAAAATGAAAGACAATGAGAAGAAATGGCCTATGAAATAAAAAAAAAGAAAAAAATTAGATGATATGAGAAAAAGAAAGAAAGAAAGTAAGTAAGTTTTTGGGGGACAGTGTTGAATAATAATAATAACAACAACAATAATAATAATAATAACAATAATAATAATACTGACGTTATAAAATGTTGAGATTAAGAGCAATAAAGAAAGAAACAGAAAGGTTATACATGAAAAGAAGAAAAAAAAATCAGATCATAGAGACCAGAAAAGAACGAACGAACGAACGAACGAACGAACGAAAGAAAGAAAGAAAGAAAGAAAGAAAGAAAGAAAGGCTTTTAAAAGAAATAAAAATGAAGAATTTAGAATATTGTTTTTCAAGACTTTAACCTAGCAGAGATTTTGCTGCTGTTTGTCTGACGGGTAAAAGAATCAAGATTGAGAACATGGCTAGCTGGGTGGGTGTTGAACGTACTGTAGTTTCATTTACTGTGTCTCTCCTCCGCCTCAGAACGCACTTAGCTACGTCTCTACTCGCACTCACGCCTGTGTGTGAGTGTGTGTATGTGTGTACGTATGTGCGTGTGTGAGTGTTTGTGTGTATGTGTGTGTCCCTCATATTTCTGACTCTAATCATGTGAGCGTCTCTCTCTGTGAAACGCTATCATCGAAAGTGTGAAGTCTTCATGTTCGTGTGTTCGACGGACTTTCAAATGAAGAGGGACTAAGACTGAAGCAAGGATTTTTCTATTCTTTTTTTCTTCTTCCTTTCTCTACGTATTACTCCCTGTGACCGTGTGCGCGCGCTGATGGTCACATGGCGAGCTTTACAATGGATATAAAATATATATTTGTGTGGGTGTGTGCTCGGATGAGTAATAATGAATAAAAATAGGTGTGTGCGCGTGCGTGTCAAAATAAAAGTAATGATAAAAGTTTTGGTGCAATGTCGTATTTTTATGTCTACGTTGTGAGGAATTCTATTCACTCTTGAGTTCCCCATACTTATAGCCTTGTACCAGATTAGAAAGACGGTAGAGGAGGAGAGTAAGTAGATGTTAATCAATGAATGGCTTATGTAAATTCAGTCTATAAATTTTGTGCATACTTATTCTTTATTCATGTACGCGCTTCTGTCTGAGAAAGAAAGAATGGTAATGAAAGGAAAAGTGAGTACAAAGAAAGAAAAAAAGAAGAAAGAAAGTGTAAAAAGATAGAAAGAATGTAAAGGAAAAACTTGTGCAAGGAAAGAAAGAAAAAAGAAAGAATATGTAAAGAAGGGAAAAGCGTGTACAAAGAAAGAAAGAACGAACGAACGAAAGAAAGAAAGAGAGAAAGAAAGAACGAAAGAATGGAAGAATATGGAAAGAAAGAAAAAGCGTGTACAAAGAAAGAAAGAAAGAAAGAAAGAAAGAAAGAAAGAAAGAACGCGTAAATAAAGAAAGAATATTTAAAAAGTAAAATCATGCAAAAAGAAAGAAAAACAAAAAAGACAACAGAAAGGAAAAAAAAAAAAGAAAGAAAGAAATAGAGAAATAATATGTGAAGAAAGGATAACTGTGTAGAAAGAAAGAAAAAATGCAGAATGCAAAAGAAAGAAAGAAAGAAAGAAAGAAAGAAAGAAAGAAAGAAAATGTAGAGAAAAAAAAAAGAAAGAAAGAAATGAATACTAGTTAAAATAAATCAAACGCACTTATTGGATTTGAGAGCAACTTTTACTTAATTCTCAGTTCCTTACACGACTTGATTAGGATTGAACTTATTTCCAATGGCTCGAGCAACCAGCGCGCCTACTATCAAATTT
>OZ010603.1:47416963-47429463 GCA_963932145.1 Acanthosepion lycidas | reverse complement strand
AGGAGAAGGAAAGGGAATCCATGACATTATTTTTTCAGAGACAATGATAGCAATGCATAATTTAAAATGCAAGCAATAGAGAGTCTTACTACTCCACGTCCTGAAAGAACATGAAACAATATATATATATATATATATATATATATATTGAGAGAGAGAGAGAGAGAGAGAGAGAGAGAGAGAGAGAGAGAGTATTAAAAAATATGTTTTAAGCTGTGCTATATTCATGGCAATAATTATTCAATATCAGGCATAGAGCGTGTATAAATATAAAAGTAGATATTAAGGTCAACACTGAATAGCGGCTGCCTGTTTAATATTTGAACGCAATTTTCTGGTCAATGGCTTGAAGATTGCGTTTAATCATGAAACAAACTGTCACCACTCGATGTTGACCACAGTGTCCACACTTACATATATATATATAGTTAACATTTCTATATACATGCACAAACGCACACACACAGATTATATATATATATATATATATATATATATATATATATATATATATATATATTCAAGTATAGGATTGGTGTATACGGAATAAATTCCAATAAACAACAAGTACTATTCTTAAAAGAGTGCTCAATACAGAGTAGAGCAAATATAATTATGTATTCGAAAATTATAACATAAATATTTTATAAAATCACTACAAAAATAACCATTTTGTTTCAACATTTCTGGTGTCTTATCAAGTGATGGTGATAACCCTTTATTCTACATTCAACACCATCACTTGATAAGACACCAGAAGTGTTTAAACAGTCTGTTTCATGCTAGATACAATCGTCAGGCCACGAGTGGCCTGACGATCGCATCTAGCATGAAACAGACTGTCGCCTCTAAGTGTTGACTTCTATGTTCACTTTTATATATAAACACGCTCTATCTCTGATATTGAGCACTTTATCCCATAAATATAGCACATCTTAAGACTATATTTCTTCATATATATATATATATATATATATATATATATATATAGTTAACAGATAAACAAAACTTCAAAAGATTTATCTATAAGATGTATGATTCTCATATACACCGTGTGTTAAGGTCAGACAAATAATAGTCTATAATTTCCCAAAAAGCTTGGCAATTCACAGATAATAAGGAAAAGGATCTGTGAAAAGTCATAATTGCCTACCGTATATACGCGTCTAGAATATACTGGGCTACAAATTATATTAAGTGTTTACGATCTTTGCTGTTCATATATATATATATATATATATATATATATATATATATATATATATATATGTATCGATAGATAGGCATAAAGATAGACTTGAACGGATTGATATAGATAGTGAACATAGAGGGATAGATAAATAGATAGATATGAACAGACTGAAATAGATGTCTTGTATGGCACAAGGTAGCAATTAGTGAGCACTCCCTGAGCTCAAAAGTCGCAACACTCGGCCTGTCAGTTGACCTACTTGTGTAGGCGTATTTGTAAATTGAAAATATGTTCATGTTTATGAATGTACGCATATATTTAAGGATTACGCGCTCTTTGCCGGCACGTGTACGTCCCCTACAACCACGACAGGTTTGCGCACATACACAGTCACACACGCGCGCACACACACACACACATACACAAATATTTATAAAATGGGTATACATTTCACCTCTTCCAAGTAACAAAAAGGGAGTCTCTATTTGAAATCTTTGTGACTAAAAAGACTCCTCCGATTTAAAAAAAAACGGTAACTTTTTTTTTATTTTATTAGTCAAAGTATTTAAACAGGGCGTTAATAAACGTTTTCCAAATTTTCTATCTACAAAATGGGATGTGCGGGTGGTATAACTGCTATCATCGAAGAAACAGGAATCAGCGTACCGGAACCAAATTTCGGACTCGTCAACTGCACAAACTTCCGCAATAATGCACCAGGGAAAGGTATGATTCCATTTCTACTTCCCATCGAGGCTAAATAGAAAGGTATACTTGGCTTTCTAGCCTTGATTGGCAATCAGTTTAAGGGAAGGAAACTTTGAAACGTGGAAAAGACAACCGGACTACTCCACTATCTTTCCCAAGAAAGCAGAGCGTTTCACATATAATAAAGTATAAGGACCTATGAAAAAAAAACCCAAAAAACCCAAACAAACAGAATCGCCCACCGTGTATACTCGTTTATAAGTCGACACCATGTACAGTGCAACCCCAGAGTTTTGGGGATGAATTTTAACGCCTCTAGGAAAGGATTTGCCTGTGTGCAACTGGTCACCGAAAATGCATCATTTTAACCTCTTCAAGTAAATTACCTGTCTATAGTACGACCCGCTATTTTCGGCATAAATACTGATAAAAACTCGCACTATATTCCAATATATATATATATATATATATATATATATACGTAGTATCCATAATCTTCCATAAGTTTATGGATACGTAGTGTCCATAAACTTCGTGTACACTTTTAAAAAAATTTATAACTTTAAACTGCACACGAGGTTTATGGAAACTACGTATATATATATATATATATATATATATATATATATATATATATATATATATATATATATATATATATATATATATATATATATATATATATATCCCGAAGAGACAGTATTTTAAAAAGAAGTACGAAATAGTAAGTTTATTTACAAGCGAAGTATTTAAAAGTGAAACTTTTTTTACTTCTTTTAAAAAAAGGAAATTCCTTCTGCTGATAAGTGATCACATATCCTACTTGCATGTGCGTGTGTGCGCATGTGCTGACAGCAAATTCCTGTCAGCTAGTGTCGGAAAAGATGAAATAGAAAGACTAAGTTTTTAGCCACACATTCAGATCGCATACGTGGAAATATATAGTTTCGGCTTGATCAAGACGAATTCAGTTTAGTATTTTAAGTTTGTCTCACATTGGAACAAACGAGAAACGTTCTTTAACAACAAAAACTTATTTCTAACTGCTTATCCACTAAATTTTCTCTCATATTATTTATGATAAGCGTTCTATGAAAACATTGAATACCTATTGACACAACGCGGGACCGAACTCGCGAATTCAACTACGTTAGACGCTCGAACAGATACTACAGATTGATCTTCAGGGAAATGTTAAAAACTGCTGGGATTACTGAAAATGAATAATTGTCATTAGCACCAGCAGTTTATTCAACGAAATAAATATTCACTGAAAAGATGTAGTGGTGAATGAGTTAGTGTTAGCAGACTATTATTGTTTGTATAAGTTCGAGCCTCACTGGGTGTTTGTAATTTGTTTTGAGATCACTTCTAAGTTTGGAAAAATGTTTCTTTCCAGGATTATTTAAAACCGGGAATACAAAACTAAGACCCATGTTAAAAATTACTTTACGGTTATTAAATCTCATATATTTGCACACCTTTCTATACATATGTAGAGTATTATTTAAAATGCCATCAATCTTCATTGCCATGGCTCTCCACAGCTTCCTTTTCTTTATTATTTGTGAATTGCGATTACGGCTTGGGAAAGATAGTGGAGTGGTTTCCTATTACCTCTTCACGGATAGTTTTCATTCTATTAGACTGGTTGCCATCCAACGCTAGAGAGCCCAATCGGTACTGCTACTTTAACTTAACCTATGTCTGGGGAGAAGAATAAAAGAATTTATGCCTTCTCCTGGAACTGGACGCAACAGATTAAGCTGGAATTTGAACTCCGTTCGCAGACTCCACTTTCTGCGTCACTAACAGATGATAGTGTGCCCAAATTTGCTTAAAGGGCAGTTTAGTATTTCCAGTCACGTTTCTATTCATATATGGGTAAACATTTTTTAAAAAGTTCATCCTCCTTCAAGATATAAACAATCATGGCTCTTCACAGCTTCATTTTCTTTATTATCTGTGAATTTCTATGACTCCTTGTCTTCTCCACAAGTGATACCCTATTGTAATTGTCATCTTTGTAAAATTTTAAAAAAGAGATAAGTTGTTATATCGTTAAGAAGACGAATAAAATCGCAGTTGGTATTATTAATTGTATACGTTTCGGGGGAAGTTTTTGAGAACAAGGGCTGTTTTAATTATTTTATACATAAATCTATTGTTTAGATTACAAAAAGGATACTAACTAGAATAATATATTTCGGTACTTTTAATTAAAAATAGGTTACCTTTTTGTTGCTTAAGATAAGGTTCATTCGCTCAAGTTGTTACACTTGACTCATACGCGCCTGCTTTTTTGTTTAAGTGTTTCCGTCTTATAGTAAATCATAGTAAACAACGCAATGTTTACTAATTAACTGTGTATGATGGAGCCTAAAAGACTTTCTGAGAACTGGATGCTCCCTCAGAGGTTGGAAAACTGGATCTGGAGCCGAACATGATTGTTTGTCTCTTGAAAGAAGAAGAAGAAGAAGAAGAAGAAGAAGAAGAAGAAGAAGAAGAAGAAGAAGACGACGTCTTTTCTAGATAAGCCATTTTACACTGCACTTGTCTGTCGTTCACGGTGTTAGGGATTAGGAGTACAAGTACGGCAGCTCCTGATGTACAATATACATTGATACAAGAGTCGCGGATAGGAAGAATGTGGGTGAATGAGTGAGCGAAGAAATAACCGCAGATGTGAACGAATACTGAAAGCGGGAAAGGAAGAAGTAGTAATAGAAGAAGAAGAAGAAGAAGAAGAAGAAGAAGAAGAAGAAGAAGAAGAAGAAGAAGAGCAGAAAAAAGAACACAACTTTTAAAGCAGAAAAAAGAAGTTATGAAAATCAGCGTAAAAGGAAGACAGAAGATAAAGGCCTAAAAAAAAAAAAGAAGACGAAAAAGAAGAAGATGAAGACTACACGCAGTAGGTGACTAGTGCTGATTCTATGACAACTCCTTTATTTGGCAGAGTCTATTAATAGAACTGGGAAACTAAAACGAACTTTCAAGCGAAGTCTGAGAGCTGCCTACTGATTGGCTGCTCATCAGTGACGTTTGACATTCCATAAAGTCGTTTCCGCTGTTTGATTGGCTGGCTTGTGTGGTGTTGACGTCATCTACTTGAAAACACAGAATCATATCATCAGACGACAAGCCCTAAACTGCTCACTATGAGACAAGTAAGCAGGTTGGAAACACATCGTGTTTTGCTTGCGTAGAGAGGAGGAGATTTTCAATTTCTCTCTCCCTCCGGCTTGCTCTTTTCTACATGTAACCTAATATCATATTTAAACTATTCGCACAAAACAACAACAGACAACTGTTAGGTGTATATATATACATATATATTTGTCACTATAAATATATATTTATATATATATACTTAACTTTCACGAACTTGTAAAAAAACATAAACACACTCAATTGGTTCAAATACAAACAATTATATTTCTTTACTTGATGTTATATTATCAAACAGTTTATAGTTGGTAATATAATTTGTATATGTGCTTACGATTATAGGTGTTTTTACCATAACAACCAGCCAGGAAGTACGGACATTTAAAAAAAAAAGAAAGAAAAAACAACGGAAAGAAAGAACAGAACTTATTTGATTTTTTAAAAATATTTTAAACCACTTGAAAACTTCAAATATGATGGCTACAGAGGCTCAAAAACTTATTGCTCTCTCGTTGGGAAAAATTGCCGCCTCCCGTAATCAACGAGGTGGGATTAATTTGCATAAAAATCTACTTGTAGCAAGTGTATTGCAAAAGGCCCGAACTGTATACATGATGGAAAGTTATCAATGTTTTGTCACCAAGAAAAATCGACAAATGGACATTCAGACTCACTTGTACAGCAACACATATACCAACCACGGCATCGCTAACAATAATAATAAAGAACAATTTCAACATTCTAATGTAACCTGTGCATCGTCAACTACAAACCAAGAAATGCCACCAGCAGCGCCGGGACCCGTCTCAACCTGTGCTATGGACACTAATAACTCTACCCTGATATCGGCTTCACCGTCTTGCCATGTTAGAATTAATAGCACTCATGAGAACATGATGGACACAAACCGAGACGAGAATCGTAGCAACACATGTCGGATTTCCGTTGATCATGTACCCTGTCTAGATCGTCTCTCTCCGGTCACTTCTACGACGACAGCACCCTCAGAAGTAGGGGACAATGTAGGACCGGTGGTCACGTATACAAGTAGACCTTGCCAGTCAACACCTTCGCCAATGGGCACGCTAACACCCAGCACACTGAACAGCTGTCAGCATGGCAATAGTAGTAACCTCGGTAGTAATATGATGGAAGTACCCCTTCGACCAAAGCCGGTGGAGATGGTCAACGTACCACCCGTTGTGTCTGAATACGTCGTCGTAGACAACTCGTGTGTAGGCGACGACAAGGAAAACACGCCGCCCTCACAGGTGCTGATGGAGTGTGACCTGGAGAGCTTATGTGGAAATCACGCATTAAATGGAGACAGTAATACCTGTAATAATAACACCACCGGTTTGTACGGTGGTATGGGATCCCCGTCAGTCAACCAGTTACACCATCCTCACCAAGTACACTACCATCAACAACAACAGCAACCTTTATTGAATCATCACCAGCAACAACAACTTCACAACGTACAGCAGATGCATACAGTCCCCACAAGCGGCTGTTATATGTACACTCCTCGTACAGAATCCACTGCATATCCGGAAAATAATGATCGTATGATCACGTCTACAAGTTTATCAGGCAGTGGAAACCGAGAGGGTCACAGCCAACAACAGTCCTCATGTATCTATGATCGTACCGGGACTGGAGTTGCCGTGAATTCTCCGCCGTCATTTTTAGTCGGCAGTGGAAAATGTGTGAAAAGGAAACGACCCGCGTTCGATTCTACATCGGACTTTTGTGAAAACAATAACGCTTCAGGTCTGATGCTAAACGGTACCACGACCAACAACAGTTGCAATGGTGGGGTCGCTATCAACACAAGTCACATCGAGGGCTCTGCCTCGTCAATATCAAACAGTTGTTCTTCGCCTATCTTTTCATTGTATTCATCTGCATTCAGTCCGGCCAGCCCCAAGAGGACTCGACTAGGTGACTGCGTTGTTCTCATGGACCATAACAACAAATTCGACCCAAGCACTTCGTCCTCGTGCGCTATGGGGTCAGCCTCCTCGTCACCTCTGTCACCCACGTCGTCGTCGTCTTTGTCCCTTTGCACGACTCTCACGTCAACATCGACATCATCAGTTGAGAATTCTTCACACGTGCTACAGCAACAACAACACAATCTTCCTCATAACAACAATCCTATCCACCACCACCACCACCATCATCATCATCACCATCAGCAACAACAGCAGCAACACCTATTCCAAGTACCACACCAACAGCAACAACTTCATCATCACCATCCACAACAGCAGTCCTCGTCAACTCCGGATTGTTCAAATCAAATAAATAATCTAGTGTCCATTTTTCATACGGGGTTTTCTGGTCTCTGTGCTGGGGGTGCCAATAGCACCCCCTACAGACAAGAACAACAAACAACGGACATTCTTCATCATAATAAAGTCGGGTCACTTCATGATAACGCACAGCAACAACAACAACAACAACAACAACAACAACAACAACAGCCGTACCACCCCAATGTTTACCATCACCTCCCAGAACAACACCACCCACGTCAACTTCAACACCAAACAAAAGAAGGCGATGGTGGTGGCGGCGGTGACAAAGGAGGAGGAGGAGGGGGAGGTGATGGTCATCTTTGTGCCGATGTCGTCGGCGCCAACCTTGAAAACAGCTGCGCCAATCCTTCCTCAACGTCGCCGCAAACGACCACCCTCATCAAAACAAACGTGTCGACATCTTCGTCGACGATCGCTCCGTCAGACATTTATCCCCAACATCAACAAGGAGGGTACCTTAGCTCGTGCTCAGGGGTATCTACGCAGAACTGGAACACTTTGAGCAGCACGAACAGTGATAGCAGCCAGCATCTTAACAATAGTTGTGATATTAATATGACAGACTGTAGAAACAGTGTTAATTCGAGTAGTAGTAGTAGTAATAGTAGTTGTAGTAGTAGTAGTTGTGAGAGTGATAATAACAATTTACAGTCGCCGTCCAGTGCCACTATTACGACTACGACGACGACAACGACGACGACGACAACGACGACGACGTTGTCTAATCACGCAACTCAATCTTCTTTATCAAATAATACAAGCGACTTCACTGGTTCTACGGAAGACAGTCTCAGTAAAAAAAATGTCGAGAGCAGCAACAGTAGTAATAATAACACTAATACGAACAATATCTGTAATAATAATAATAATAATAATAATACTAATACTACTACTACTAATAATAATAACAGTGGTGCTAAAGTTGTTGGGTTTTCCGGTTCCTCCCGCGTTGTTTCTGAAAATCTGACATCGAATGCTTCTCTGTGTAGTGTTCAAATGAAAGACAATAGAATTGAAACAAGTTTACGAACTGTGATTGTTTTAACGGTATAGATAATAATAATAATAAAAATATTAATAAATAACAAATTAAATAATTATGATAATATATAATGCACAAAAATATAATTTACATATATATATATATATATATTAAAAATTGATTTTTTTATTACTGCAAAAACGAAAAAAAAAAAAAAAACAGACGTGTACAAAAGAATTTTAAAGACAAAAAACAATTTCAGAACAGACTGAAAAATATTATTAAAAAAAATCTATGAAATGAAAGCAAAACGGAAGAAAGAAAATATTGTATGAATGAGAAAAAGAATGAAACTTTGTAAAAAAAAATGACCAAAAATTATCTATATAAAAAATATATTATAAAAATTACGAAAAATTGTGAATAATGAAAAAGGAATTTACAACAAAAAAAAAAAAGAAAAAAAAAAAAAACATTAACAGCAGAATTAAAAAATATTGGAAAAAAGATAAGTGTTTTTTCTTATCTATTTTGTCTTTTTTATTGTTCATTCATAGATTTTATTCATTCATTGTTTCATTGCTAAATCAATTTTTATTTTGTTTTTGTTTCAATTTATTGTAATGTTGTCATTTACTAAGCTTAGCTTGGCACAAGACCACAATGTAAGGCGCTCACTAGTAATGGTCAAAGTATCTCGTAAACCTTTTCCCCACCCTGAGGTACCCATTTAGTTTAGTGTTGTTGTCGACTTGACAAAATGTTATTGTCCACAGCTTTCCTGAGTTCCTTTTCTACCCTCATCCCCTCCCAAGTACGACAATATGGCATGACAAGGTGCGCTTGTGTACGCATGCGCACGTGTGGGTCAACGCCAAGAGGAGAACACATTGACGATAGAAAGAAAGAAAAGAAAATGAAAGTTGGAAAAATAGAAAGATATATTTTTTTAATTTGTAAAGTATCTTGAAAATTTTTCTTTTATTTTTGAAATAAGTCATTTTTTTTTATCAAGTTCCATAATACGAGTAAATACTTTCTTTCTTTTTTCTTTTTTTTTTTTGTTAAATCTTGAAAAAAAAATAAAAAACTTCTTTCGGTAAATTGAAAACTACAAACAACTGTTTTAAAAAGAAAAAATTCAGTTATACCAGAAAGCGATTGACAAATAATTTATCTTGCGACATTTATGTTGGATTATTTTAAAAAGTTTATTTTAAATCCTGCACTAAAAAAAGGCAAATGAAAAGAAATGAAAAATTATGTTGCATTAATCTTCTAAATGGGGAGAGACCGTCTTCTTTTATCATACTTTTGCACCCCTAACTACAACTCGTGTGGAAGCTATTTTGTTAGGCAAAGATACAATTCCAAGATCAAAGAAGTGCATAGCCTAACAAATCCTGAGATGATGGAGGATTATTTTGTATTTTTGTAGAGTTTTATGCAGAAGATTTAAAGACATAAAATTTTATCAAATCTTTGGTATCAAATCGCTACAGATTTATACACAGTTTAAAAGTTTATTAATATTATTGGTTCTTGAATTTGCATTAACTTGAAAACATTTTCATTAAGGCCGATTTTCTTGATTGAAAACATACGTTCCAGGCGTTCAATTTAAAATAAATGTCATAATCCAAATTCTAATGCGCGGGAAGTAATGGCTAGGAGGGTGCTAAACATTATTATTGTTTTGCACCGGGCCAGTCTGCCTGCCTACTTAAAAACAACATTTCTTTTACCAGAACTCGAACTAATGCCGGTCGGTTGAAAATGCTCGCAGCACATATAGAAAGAACTCAAAACATGAATGAAAAACAATTAATTATCCATTTCTTTGTTATTCTTTTAGTTATCGTTTTCCTTTTTTGCTTGTATGTACTGTAAATAAAAGCTTAAATAATTAGCAAACAAATTAAAACTTTCAAAATTACTTTGATGAAAGCCGGAGTGTTTTCATTGGCACAGTAAAAAAAAAAAAAAACTTACAGCAAAATTATCACGTGACCTAAGATTAATGATTTATGATAATTTTTTTATTTCCTTATGTTAAGTACTTTGTTCTATAACTGTCGTAAATTTTTCAGTCCATTCTTTTTGTTGTAGTTTTCGTCTTTGTTTTTTTTTTTTTGTTATTCAGTACGTAAGTGGCCATGACTCTCCATAGTTTCCTTTTCTTTATATTACCTGTGAATTGATCTGAAATATAGCGGAGTGGTTTCCCGTTGCCCTCTGCACGGTTTTGAATTCAGATATTGTTCTTCTGACCTAGACTGACTGCCAGAGGGCGAAGTACTGGATTCATGCCTTTCCTCGATGCGAAGTGAACACAACAGACCAGAGCAGAGCTTGCACTTGGCTAGTTGATTTCACTTTCAGCGCTGATAACTGCCACGCTGCCCACACCTTTGACTGTGCATTGTTAGGAAAACTAAAACATTTTTGGGATTTGTAAAAAAATGTTTTTTGTTTGGTTTTTGAACAGAAAAATATTCGGATTCAGAGTTGGTTTTGTTTTGTGTTTTTCAACAAAACAGTGTTTTTGAAAGATTAGTTTAATTTGATATTGGGGTGGGTAATAACATGGGTGTTTTTTGTTGTTGTTTTTTTTTTTTTTTGTCATCAAATCTAAACATTTGAGTTCAATTTGAGCATTTCGACGCGGTGTAGCAAACTTGTCTCCTGAAACTAATTTCGACTGATTAGTGAATTCAATCATCATTGGATGCCTCTTACTTTCGGCCTTATAGCGCGTCTAAGCTACACTCAGAAAATCACCATAAAGAGTTCAATACAAAATCCAACACACGCGCGCGCGCACACACACACAAACACACACACACAATCTTATATACAGTCGTCACACAAAGCAAAATTCCCGTTTTTATACTTCCACGTGTACACACATGCAGACAGATGAACCTAGCGCACATGCATAACTTGAACGCCTCGCCAAAACACAATGGTTCAGAAATTAAAACCCATAGCTACTGTAGCAGAGAAGTCGATCCCCGCTAGGAACTCAACAATTATACTTTTTTGTATCAAATTTATTAAGAGTAAACAAATAACTCGAATTGTGAAACAATGAAGTTTGTCTCGCTGATCATTAGTGAATTTGATTCTTAACTGCTTAAACAAAATAATTAAGCGAGTCTTGTTGAGTAATGATTAAATGTGAATCTAAGTGCACAAATTTTTGTAGCAATTTTTCTTTTCTTTATTTTTTATTTTTTGATTGTGCAGAGTGTAGAGAGTAACGCTCTAGTTAGCAAGATCCTCTCATTGACCAAAGGTAGTAAGTTCGATCATCAGTCTCCAGATATTGTTGCCTTGTGCCATACTAACCTAAGCTTAGTAAACAAATAATGAATCAGAATACAGAGAAGAATATAGCTCGCGACTTTCATCCTAACCTGGGACCCCCTGACATTTGGCCTTGTGCCATATTCTGCTAAGCTTGCTAAATAACGATAATAAGCCCACCTGCAGGTAAACACATGCAAGGAGCTGTATACGCGTTTATAGACGCGGGAACAACACACCGTGTTCTTTCCAACAATCGTGCGTGCACCTCTGTCTTTTATTCTTCCTGTCTTTTTAGTCCATTCTTGTACTGTCTCTCTTAATAACACTCCTCTCTTTTACTTTTATATTTTCACTTCTCTCTCTCTCTCTATTTTCTCTCTCATATTCTTAGTCCTCTCTTTACTCTCCCTTCTGCATCGCCTTTTTTCTGTCTCTTCTCTCATAAACTCCATTTTCTCTCATAATCTCTCTTTTATACTTTTTCTTTCTTTCTTTCTTTCTTTCTTTCTTTCTTTCTGTTCTCTCTTTCTTTTCTCTCTTTCTCTTTAAAAAGTCGATCTGCGATTCGTTACCAGAACATATTGAGGACAAGACACCTGGGATCCATCTCATAAGCAGCAGCTCCCCATTGTCTTTAAAAGGAATAAGGACATAGTTACGTCTTGATATCTGCTAAAATCGTCGAGAAAAAAGACCAATTTCTGGATAATCCACCTTAAGATGCGACCTTGAGTTGTGCAGCTTATCGGGTGGGAAATGAACTCGCCCAACATTTAAAAACATCTAGAGAGTCATCATTTGGGCGGCAAATAAA
>OZ010603.1:47411963-47414463 GCA_963932145.1 Acanthosepion lycidas | reverse complement strand
CAGGGCTTGCTATAAATTCTATTTCCTTGGCTAGTGTAGGCAGTCTACCTTTAGCCTGCAGGCGAAACCTTACTGATTATCACATTGGGATTCTGTTGGACCTTTGAAAATTACGAAGTACATCTCTATATCTTGATAATGGTGAAGTCATATGAACATAGTTTAGAAAAAAAAAACAATATTATCCGAGCCTACAATGCGGATATGTCATTTTTAAACCATTTACTCTTCCGAAATCAACTGTTGAAAAAATCATTCTAAAATTGAATAGAAAAAAAAAGACACTGTCAAAAATAAACCAAAACCTGGCAGAAAGAAGAAAATGTCAACCGCTGTTGAACGCAGTCTTCTAAGAATTGTTAAAAATGATTCAAATATTACAACTAAGGATTTCAAGAATAATTTGGAAGCAACTGGAATGAAAGAATTGCAGGCCTACGATCGTGCCGACCTCTTAAGACCCTTGTTCTGAAGGCTAGTCATTTGAAATCTCGTTTAGCAAATGAACATATTGATAAGTCGATGTAATTCTGGGAGAATATATTATGCTCAGATGAAAAAAAAACAACTTTTGGAGCCTAATGGCAAGGGGTATACGTCTGTTAAAAGAAATCTGGTTGGAAATTTTCCATTGACAATGATCCAAAATATACAATATCTTCAGAATAAGAGTATAAAGATTTTATCCAAGCTTTGTCCAAACCGAAATCTAATTGAAATTAGAATAATGTGGAAAAACAAGTAAAAAGAAAAGCAAAGAGATCGGCAATAACTTGAAGATTATGTACATAAAATGTGGTAAAATATCCCTGTAAACATTTGCGTTAATTTAACAGAATCGAACAAGTCATAACCCTAAAAAGTTTAAAATTGTATATGCTGGTCGGTGGTGCATTATGGGTAGGTCTATTGCATTATTCAAACGGTTATTTGGGTGGGCGGTTACATTTATGTTTTCGAATTATTCTATTGAGTGGAGATAATTGTGGATCCGAATGCAGTTATCGAACTCAATTCTTAGATTTCTGAATCCGAGCCGCTATCTATTACTCCACCATGCGTCTATCAAAGTATGAATCGATCTCTTCTCCAGTTCAGCTATTAGTAAATAGCAGGGCAGACTGGGTCTTATAGCCTTGAGTGGTAACCGGTCAAGGAGAAGGATAACTCTGAATTCAAAACCTCATGGTCAGGTGAAACGAAAATCCAATTTTTGTGACATCATGTCAGGAAGTATGTTTGAAGATGCCAAGATGCAGCTTTCAATCCAAACAACACTGTACAAGAAAACATGGAGAAGGGATTATCATGCCTTGAGGGTTTTCTCTGCTAAAGGAACAGTGATCCTGGGTAAGAAGTTAATGGCATTATGGAAACTGAGGATTATAGAGAATCATTTGATGTCAACTTGAAAGTACCTGCTAAAAGAAATCTGGAAATTTGGGTGAAACTTTTCCCATGACAATGATCCAAAATATACATCTAGATTAATCCAGAAATATCTTCAGGATAAGAATATAAAGATTTTACGTTCACCTTCGGCGAGTCCCGATTTAAATCCATTTGTAAATATATGGGTTAAATTGAAAATTGAGCCAGAAAACTAATTAATTTATAACAACTTCAAGCTTATGCACACCAAGCGTAGTTAAATATACTTGCAAATGTTTGTGCTAATTTAGTAAAAGTTTAACGAGAAATTTATCTCTTGATTGTTAATTTTCCTGTGACATTAAATTTCCTGGGTCATTAATTTTCCTTTGCCATTAATTTTGGACATACCATTTTTCTACTGTTTACAAATGATCACAATGAAATATTAATTTTTTTTTCCTTAAACATATATCTACTAAAGTTGCATTTAAAGCGACCTCTGTTTTTCAGAAAGTGTTTTATGCTCATTGGTCTTTGTAAGTTCAGGGGAAGGATTTCGATGAGGTTTATTTATTTATTTTCTAAACTACCATTTCCGTTCAAAATGTGGCCGATCATGGCTCTTCACAGACTTCTTTTCTTTATTATCTTTGAATTTTTACATCTTCTAAAGAAAGATACAAGAGTGGTTTCCCGCTCAAACCTCCATAATTTTGAATTCATAGTCGTCTTTCTCTTAGATTGGCTGCCATCCAAGGCGAAAGAATGGGTAAAAGCAAGTCATTTATGCTGTTCAGCCATTCTGATTTTAATTTTCGTGCCCATAACCGTAACAACTGCCTCCATTTTAAAGCTACATTTGAAATAGTAGGATTTATGGCCACTGCTTAACGCTGTGAATAAATAGGAAACTACTTTAGCCACCAGACAGATGGGTGTCATAGGCTAGGGAACGATCTATTTGTTTTGCGTTCATAACTAATGAATAATTGTGTCAGTTTGTTCATATCTATCTATCTATCTATCTATCTATCTATCTATCTATCTATCTATCTATCTCTCTCTCTCTCTCTCTATATATATATATATATATATATATATATATATATATACAAATACACATATA